>VXBZ01003002.1:795888-1045773 GCA_013399135.1 Heliornis fulica
CCCCCCCATGAGATAGTTGGGAAGCATGCTGTAGAAGTACCTAGGGAATCTGTATACTCTTTGCTCCTGAAAAACTGGTACTGTCATACTGTCAGATTGGGGAGGGTGGGTTGGACTTGACGATCTCTCCATTCCAACCCCTACAATTCTGTGATTGCTATGAGCAGGTCAGTGCAAAGCTAACAGTTTCTCTCCAGGATGACCAAAATTGATCTGCCTTTATCATAGTTAGTATTGTCAAGTGAGATTTGGAGCATACCAATGGAGTGGTTTTCTTTATTTTCTATGTTTTATTCATCTTCTCACTGCGTAGGGGAGTTATGATTAGAGAAAGCCTTATAATAACTTTCTGTTCCTTTAATAACTTCCAAAAGCATGGAGACAGCTACCACTGACTTGCCACAAACCCCACTCTCTTGAACATGTGATAGGTGTACTGTCGTAATAACATGTAAGCAGACATATTTTGTTCTCATTCATATATGATCTGAAGTTGCTGACTCATGAAGTGTTTGGGTTTTTTCTTATTGATGCTTTTAGGCAGGTAGCTATAATCTCTGCTGATTAAACCCTCTCAGAGCTAGTTTATGTGAATTGGTGGGACATTTTAAAAAGCATCAGCTAATGAGACTGTAAGGAAGGTACTATTCTTTCTGCAAATCCTCCCTCACAAAATTGTTGCCTCCTTTGATTACTGAGCCCATATGTAACACATCACACTGCTTAACTCCTAGTAGAAATTAATTTGAAGACCTAGAGAGACCACACATCTGGGATATGTTGTCTGCTGTTTAGCCTCAACACTCCTTTCTCCTGACCCATTAACTTCTAACAATCCCTTGGTCATTTGGACCACCCAGAAGTGCATTTAATATTACATCAATGATGTTTCCATGACCTTTCCTCCAATTTATCAGTCTGTAACACCCCAGTGGTTTTGAGCATCAGTGTTTGTAATATTTCCTCAGAAATCACAGATGATTTTCCTTGAGTGTCAGGTATGGAAGCTCCTAGAAATCAATAATAATTTAAGTATAGTCTTAGGAGGACAATGCATGAAGAGAGAAACGGTTTGTTGTTGTTGTTGTTTTTTCTTGACATAGTGGCTCTAGTCACCATCTCAGGGAGTAGGTGTTATTGACTCCATTCAACTTCTGCGCAGCTCTGTGTAGGGAGAAATGTTGCGGTGTAATGTCGAAATATACTTTATTGAAATATAAATAATATTTGGATGGTATTGGGCAAAACTTCTCCGCTTTAGGGCCAGACTTTTAAAGTTAGAAAAAAACAGTTCTCTCAATGCTGTTTCCAATAAATGTGTCCATTTTGCTTGAGTGACAGTAAAAAGAGCTATCACTTTCCACCAGTAGCTCACAAAATGTTTGAAGAAGCTAAATCATGTAATTCTTGGGTACTTTTCCAAGGTAATTTGGGGCAGGCTCATGGCTGAGCTGCAAGCAGTAGCCACTTACTCTTGCATAACACTCTTCAACAGACAGGTATCTTTACAGTGACACAAGTAGTAAACTAATTGGGCTGCCAAGAATGAAAAGAAGGTTTTGAGAGCTGCTCTGAATGTCAGAAGCTTCCTGCTTGAGCCACGGTGATGGAGCCAAAATAGCAAAAATCTATGTCTGAAAACACAGTGGAGGTTGCTGTGGTAGAAAGTTGTGCATGACCTACTGGATTGGGTTCTTAGAGTTGATGCTTTGCTTTCCCAGTGGGACTAACGAAGAGTGCGGGTGTAAAGAACATCCTGTGTCAGCCCTGGTCCTTTTGACTGAAGCTGGTAGATAAAAGCAGACTTCACTTGTTTTCCTGAGGCAGCCTGCAAAGCATTCTTCGTGCCTCAATGCAACAAATCTTCTGATCTTGCTTGGTTAATGGCTCTTCATCACTTTTCAATTTATAGTTTAATGCTTCAATGGAAGCCAATTTGAATTAATTTAACTTTTCAAATAAAACTTTTGTGAGGTGCTGTATCAGATGTTTTATTACAGTCCATCTATTCTGTTACTGTTTTCTGCTTTTATAAGGCTGTCAATTAGCTGTCTAGTTTCAATAGAATGATTTGTGTTGTGAATTCAGTTGAGAGACAACATTTGTGCAATAGAATGACTGCCTAACTGGAAGTCCTTAAAGTCAATCAATGCATTAGTCCAACTCTGTATGTCTTGTTCGATCATATATAAAAGCTAAGGCATAAAAAACCCCCTAAAAAATTAATAATCTTTTACAGCTCTATTAGCAACTAAATAGCTGCTAGTTTTCTCTATCTATTTTGAAAATTTACCAAGGACTACAGAACTGCTAGTTAGCCACTGAAACTTTACTTTTTGGAGGTTTCTTGCACAAAAAAAAAAACCAACCCTTAAAAGCTCCTTTTTAAAGAGGCCCTTTGCCTTTGAGACATAGTCACAGGCTTTGGAATAGTTCATTAGAAGCTAAATGTTTTGGTCTTTATACCTTTTCTTTTTTTGTTAGCATTAAGTTTCCCATGTCTTCTCCTGTTGCTTAAAGGGACCTAAAAATGTTTGCCACCATGCAAGATAATTAAAATGTCTCCACCCTTTTATCAACAACAGTATGTTTCACCGAGTAATATGCTTTGTGGTGTCTGTATCCTGTCATGAGGACCAGTTGTGAGAAAGTTTGATGTGGTCACATCTGTGCTAGGAATTAAAAGGAGGCCACTGACTTATTTCAGAGAGACTACTGCTGTCACATAGTAATGATATATTACTACTGCAGATGAAGTCTATTTAAACCCAGATAACAAAGACTCTGTACCTAAATGCTTAGAGCAGCACGTTTACTGCATGAAATTTAAACAGAGGTTTATTCTAAGTTTACTCAAGTTAGGTTTCCAGCCAGCCAGAGATAGTTTTCAAGCTCTGGGTACATTAACTCTCATTATGACAGCTTCCCAAAATTTATTCTTTAAGTAAATTCTGCTGTAGCTCTCTTTCCCCATCTTCATCCCTGCTGGCTGAAAGGTTTTGGTACAAAAAAGGTTAGTATACATAGCGAGCAAGATCCCAGCAACCTCTGATCAGAGCTGGTGTGCGGGCTAGAGCTTCATCTAAGCCACCAGCGCTGGTCACAACCTGGCAGCTCTTAGTCAGAAAATAGTGGCAATGGTAATGGTGTTCAGGCAAAGTAAGGTGAGCAGAGTGAGTGCAAACAGGGTCACCCTCCCGTGTCTTTGGTTGGTTGTTTTTTTCTGTGCGTGCTTCTTGGACTTCTGAACAGCATTGTTCTAAGGAGAAGAATTCAAACAGACACTTCCACCTTGCTCACAAAATACTTGCATTTATCACTGCTTTATTACATGACAGTTTGGGGGCAGGAAGGGTTTATAATGTATCTCCTGTCTTTTCCATATATATTTAAATTGCTTAAGTTAGACTCTTAGTCCTAGATTGGGTTCCACAGAGTCCTTCAGAAAACTCTGGGTCTTGTTGCCAGTTCTTTAAAACTGGAAAGATCAGCTTACTGTGGAAACCAGTTATGGCTGCGCCTATTACTGTTGTCAGTAAAACTAATCTAGACAGAGAAACCTTGTGTGCTAAAAATACCACATTACCCCACAGACTATATCTCACTTTAAAGTATTTAACTGTTTCAGACACTGCCAAGGAGACAAGATAGTCCAAGGCAGTTTATAGAAGCTATTAATACAAATTCAGCTTCTCTTTATCTAGAAATTATTGGATGGCTATTTTTTGCCTATCAAGAGGAAAAATGCCATGTGATGAGAGGATAAGGCAGGGAGCTGAAGCTTTGAGATCCATCCTTTTCTGCCGCCAACATCACGTATTGTCCTCTGAAGGCTGCTGATTTTTTAAAAATTGTACTTAGTAATTATACCCTTTTCTATTTTTACCTGGCTAATATCCAGGTAAAATGTTACAAGATGAATCATGTTTGCTTCAAACATATGTGGTATGGATATTGCAAACAGTGCATTTAAGAAAGCCAATGCAAAATTCATACCTTGATGTGCAGTTAGATGTATTTGCAGTGCTTGCTTGCTTTTTCTTATTTGTATCCTAGTTTAATTTCTCTATTTCTGCTGCTGGCTTATGGGGTTTCTCAGAGCAAAGCCACTTTGTCAGTCAAGCAAAAGATATCTTTTGAGATTTCTGGTGTGTCACCTGTGACCTATAGATACTGTTTTTCTTTTGGTTTGAAATATAAACAAATGTTCCCTTTCGGAAGATCTATTCTTTGTTTTGTCTAGATAAAGTTCAATTTAGAAATGCCACTAGCAGGATAAGGGTCCTACTTGGGAATTCAAGGGATTTTTTTGTTGAGTCGCGCTAAGTTCAGAGACTGGAACTAGAACTAATACCATTAGAGAGCTCTGTGATGGAATATCAAAGCTTTGATTAACCTGTTGTCTTCCTGAAAAATCTTTGCTACTGAGGAATCAACTTAGTTTTGGAGGAGGTGGGGAGAGGGTGATTTAAAAAAAAAAAACAAAAAAACAAACCAAAACCAACCAAACCCAAGCTGTTGCTAAAGTCCTTCTGAACATACCATCCACACCAGGCTTGAATTAATTATGTTTCTTTACATTTCTCTTCTTTCCTATGAACTTCTAAGGACAACTGCACTGTGTTTACCAATACGTATCTTGGAAGAGGAAGTCCATCCTGGTTTTCTGGATTATGGAAGGAGTTTACAAGCCAGCAAAATGATGTCTCATTAGTTGACCCAACGATACACTGTAATCCATAAAGACCATAAATGATAGGTTTTTTTTTTTAATTTTCTGGCATGTGGATCTTGCTACATCCAGAACTGAGGGGTGAATCTTCAAGGGGAGTCTCAGATTGTCAAGTGTTTTGAGGCATGCACTTTCGAGGCTGCCTTTATTGTCATATGGACGTATCATAGAATAATAGAATAGCTAGAGTTGGAAGGGACTCCCAGAGGTCATCCACAGAGCGTCTCCTGATCTTTAGTTGTGATTTATTTTTTTAACGTACCAATTATAGTAATGTACTTTCCTTCAGGTAATTCAAATGTAGTAAGGTATGGGGAAAGAAGACTCGGAAACCTAGGCACTACTGCTTTCTCCCCTCATGTCTAAAGAATTTCTCTGAATCAGCAAACACCCGCCCTCCCCTCTGGTGATATAAGGGGTGATAAATATCCCAGTAAAAAAAAATTAAAGTCAAACAATAGCCTCAGGCTCTGTAAGTGGAGCTCTGGCTTTCTCCTTGCAAAATAAGGTCCCATGCAAAAGGAGAGGGTGTTGGATAAAACATCCCCTGAAACTAGAACATAGAGGTGGGTGCATATTTCATGACACTGTTTTAACTTTCCAAACAGTCGCCTTTTTTATGGCCAGCAGCTACTATTAATTATTTATCAGAACACTTATTTATACACTAAAAGCTAAATGCAATCCTTTCAATGGAAGCCTGGCAAAGTGCAGGCTGAAATAAGTAGCTGTGGATAGTCCTTCAGGAGGATACATTTCGCACATGGTTCTGCTTGAGGAAGAGACCGTTCACGTTATTCTGTCTGCTGTGTGTCTGATAGTGATATATACGTATGGGGAATTAAAACTCAGCCATTAGTAAAACTCTATAGCTGTAGATGCATCAGCCGTGAGCATTAGCTGTGCATACATTTGTCGTAGCTCTCGCGGGTTGTGACAGGATGGCAGATGCTCCTCTCATCCTGTGGCTGTGCAAGGACTAACTCTGCAGCCGCAGGATTGTCCTGGCAGAAATTCTGTAAGAGAAGCCTGGGTGCAAGAGTTTAGCTATACTCTGGTCTGGTACAAATGCACCAGCAAATGCATGAGTGCGGGTTTTAAATTGCTGTCTGCATTACACTGTCTGTTTTGGGGCTGTGCTATGGAATACTCTCTCTTAACACACTTTGAGGGAGGAAAGAAACATGTGGTAGCCTCAGCGTGACACAAAGAAGCGGGGAAAAGGATTGTGTCCCTAGGTTGTGAAAAGTAAAGCGGAGTTTCAGCATGCACTTGGGTTACTTAGCTTGGTCAAGGGAAAACAATTCTTACTTCGCCATCTTCCAAAGGGGGATGAGGGAATCCCTTTCTTCTTGCTGAAAGAAACCCACCCTGTCCTGGCTCCTACTTCTGTGTTTGCTCTGGCTCTGCGAAACCCATCCTTACAGAAGAGGAGGGAGGATTAATTCACTCCAGTTCCCTGGGCTCAGGGGAAAGCAGTTGTGACCCTTCCTGTAGCCAGAGGGAAGGAAATAGGTTTAAATACTTCTCTGCTCCTTTCAGAATTGAGTTTAAATTATCTCATTGCAATATGTTACTTCTGGCGCCAATGTGTTTTCTTCATCAAATACTGATGTGGTTTCTACACTGTTGTTCTGTTGCCATGTGACTCTGGTGGCATTACTGTTTAGATAAAATATTATTAGTTTTCTATAGCAACTGTTAATTTCAGAAGAATCTGTGGCTTCATTGTAATTATTGCTGACAGTAGTTATAATAAATGGTTTGGATTGACATGTGTGGTTTTAATTTTCTTCCAGCACCCGATATTTTCTTTTTTTAATAGCTCAAAATGTTTCTGATTTAGATTTTGACATAGATGGAAGACAAATTCTGTATTTATATCTATTACTCTTCTGGGTGGCTTACATTTCATGAGGGTCATTACTTTAGCATCTAAGTAAGAGAAGGTGGTTTGTTGCTTCAATGTGAACATTCTTTAGCCTTTTTCAAAATGTGAGATGAGACACTGTAATGCTCCAAGCAATTTCCAGTATGGAAACCTTCCTTCTTCCGTAATCCATCCCCTCTAATGGTACACAACTGCATCCCAGGCCTGAGAACAAGGGATCTACTAAGCTGCCACCTTATGCTGCACTCCTTAGTTCTTGCAAATAGCTTCAAACCTAGACTCCCTCTCACCTTGGAGAGACCTCGTCTCACCTTAAGCTTGATGCCCTGTTCCTAAATGACTCCACAGGCTTGAGAAATTGCAGCTTTATGCACAATTGCGAGTTATCCTTTCCTTCAGCCACCCAGGCCTTTGCTTGAGATGCTTTGCTGCTCTCAACCCAGGGTTTGCTTTATTCAGAAAAGCCCATGTTGCAGGTATGGGCAGCAGTTTCTTGGATGCACCTAAGCATTAGGAAAGCTTTGCAGAGCAAATGCTTGATGGAAGGAAACATCCATGTATACATGTAGCTGAAGCTTAGCCATCCCTGTGGTCACAGAGCAAGTCAAACCAAAATTGTTTGTGGGCTAAATCAGAAAGATTTGTATCAGAGATAATTTTCTTTTTTTTTAATATCATTATAGTCTTTCCCTTTTTGCTTGCAGAAAAATGAAATGTTAAAAAAATTGCAATTAACCATATTCCACCAGAAAAGTATTTGTCTAACTGAAAACTCAGTCTCAACTTCTAGTAACTCATCAGTATTTTGTTTGACCAGTATTGCTCTATGTTGGCAGTATGTAGGCATATTTTCCTTTAAGCATCTCATTGTACTTCTGACAGAGCTCCCATACTGCAAGCCTTCAAAAAAAATATTTTACTCTTAACATATTTTTCTCCCATTGAAACTGAATGATAGTTGGACTTGAGCGAAGCTCATGATTCCCTGCATGCTGCCACATAAGCTAAGTTTGATCAGTGCCATTACAAAGAGTGATATAGCAGATATCACAACCTCTAAACATCCATAAAGTTTTAATAGAACTTCCAGAACTTTATAGTTTGAGTTAACAGGGTGTTCAGACTGAAATGGAAATATAAGTGTGGGGCATATATATGCGTGCACAAGTGCTCAGTCACTCCAGCATCCTGCTCAGTGCATCAGTCTAACCCTTTGGATTTGATTTACCTCAACAAAATAAAAGTTAGAGGAGCATTTCTTCAGCCTCACAGAAAACAGCAGTGTCAACAAGACATTAAGATACTCTGGCTTTCATTTCTGAGGCTTTCAGACATGAGGCATTTATTATGAATCAAAAAAATGGCCATGTTCTGAGGAAATGGCACAAAAACTAATACACAATCTTAAACTTCTGCACAGAGCAATGTCATTAGGAACATCTAATCTAATCAAGCAGATCATATTATTTGAATTGATAAGATTCAGTAGAAAATTGGAAGCTAAGAATTTCCTTAGTTAAATGCAACTTGGCATTTCCCCCTTCCACCCCCCACCCCCTCCCACTTCTTTCAAGCAGCGTTTCAGAAAGCGAGTCAGTGCAGCCTGGCTGGTGGCAGAATGCATACGATCAAAGTGTGCAGACATGATGGGGCAAGGCAGGGAAGCACCTGGCAACACTGCCAACTCTCTAAACTTTATGAACAAGGAGATTCTGCTACTCTTTCCCAAGCTGTACATTTTACAGCAGGAGGATCGTAATTAAAAACTACTGAAGAAACAAGGTGAAAAATACTTCTTTCTCTCTGTCTTTTGTTCTGATAATACTTGGAGGTAGGAAAGGCAGAACAACCTGCTACCTGGGGTAGGCCAGATTCTGCAGCATTTATTCACAGGGAGGGAGAGTCCAATCAATGTGATTAAGAGCTGCAGGAGTAAGTAAAAAATGATGTAGTAAATTCCCTGAGGAAAAGAGAACTTAATGAGCGTGGGGTTTTTGTGTATGTGGTTACATTAGTGCAGTGCTTGTAGGAAGAGACTTATTCACCTCTCAGTGTTTCTCCTTTGAGTGTTTATTCCCAGCAGCAATGAGCTGGTGTGTCAACTATAAGATAAAAACACTGGGCTGCTGCTGCTGTGCTCTGACTCTGTAGCCATTGAAGAGCACGCACCGATTCCTTCAGTTTCCCTCTCACCACCCAAAACAATCCTTGCTTCTCCACTATGAATGATTCTGATGTTTAAAACAAACAAAAAATGTTGCTGACAGATGTTTGAGCATTAAAACTGCTGAAAGAGTAGATCGGCAGGTCTAGGCTTCCTCAGAGCACAATTACTCTTGCTTTAAATAGTGCATGTTTACTCCATAGCCATGCAAAGCTTTCACGTTGTCATTTTGATGCACTAGTTCCCCTTAACTTTGCTAGATGGTAGCAAATAACAGCAAAGTATATAGAGTCAACTAAAGAACTGTAACCTTATTCTCTTTTTTCCCCCTAGTGTAACTTACCATGCTCTAACTTCTGTGGGTTTTCATGTATTTGGCTGGACAGCTGTTTTCCCTCTGAGGGCGCGTGTCCATTTACATCGAGGACACTTGCATGCAAACATGGCACAGACTATCTCAAACTTTCAAATCATCCTTTAAACACCAGGCTCTAGGCAGCGTTCCGAAGTACTTACTATACATAATTATGTTATCGGCAAACCGGTTTACGCACCGTGTGGATATTATACCTGCTCAGGAACTGTTCTCTTGTCTCCAAGTACAGGCAGCATCTATACACTTGTATAAATGTACACAGAGAAGTATAGGCTAATGTAGCAGTGTGTGCAGAAGCTGAACAGTAGCTTACCTAGAGAAGGACTGCTCTTCCTCACTTGCAGGAAAGAGGCATCTGCTCTTCAAATCTCTTCACATGGCTCCAGGTGAACTGGGGAGAGTTTTCAATTGATAGCAGCTGTCTGAGCAGCATCCCGGGAAGGTTCCTCTTGCTCCAGCCCCAGCAACTGAACTCTGCCGGCACAGTCACATCTCATTTATACACAGACTGTCCTTTTCAAAACAAGCAGCCAGCTGGAATGATTCAAACCTCTGCTCAGCGCACCGTTAAAAATGCAGCTTCCTTCTTGGACATGGGGATTACACCGGGGAGCAGCCAGGCTACAGCAAAAAGACAGCGAGAACTATTTAATCACCCGAACACCAGCTGCTCCCGGTACTACCGCCGGTGCTGCCGTCGTGCCTCTCGTTCGCTGTAGCCAGCCTTCCTCTCCCTCGTATCTACAGGAGTATCGAGGCGGCTTCGCAGGGTGGCGATTGGCAGAAACGGACAGTTCCTCCAGCTAATCAACCCCCAGACTTTCAAGGACTCGGAGCTGCTCTGATGTCATTCCAGCCGAGGGGTGGGGAGGGGGGTGCCTCACGCGAGGATGCGGCGGCAGAGGCTAATTCGGAGATGAGCTGCGTTCCTCTCCCACTGCCGTGATTGATTAGATGCTCCGGGAGGATCTGCATAATCTGTCATTGTGCAGTTGGGCCACCTCCCCTCCTGCCCAAAATGTGGGAGGAAAACGCCACTTGCAGCTTCTGATTTTTACACCTGGAGTCCGCAACTGAAAGCTTGGGGAAAAAAATGAAAAGTTAANAGAAAATCACAGTACTAGAAGACCTTTTAGTTCCTACTTTTATTAGGTGACTGATACAATCACCTGGTACAACACAAGGTTCCTTTTAATTTGACAGCATAGCATGACCAAAACTAAGCAGAGGTTGCCCAGCAAGTTGGTTGAAAATGATCTCTCTGGTACCTGTCTCTAAGTGGATAGCATTAAATGCACGATGCTCAGAGGTGCAAAGTATTTTCCCACTGTATGCAACTCAAATTCCACAATTTGTTGCATAATTTCTCATTAAAATCCCTGATCTCATCCAGCTAGAGATGAAACCTACCTCCATAGCCAAGAAATGTGATGGTTATGCAATTTTAAATTATGTTACAGAGGAGAACATAAACACTTTGTATATTTTAAAAAAATTAGATTTTGTACCAATCTAATTTTCAATTTTTGCCAGCTTGACACCTTTCATTCCAAAACCGTTCTTCGTACGATACACCTCGGAATTGAAATTCAGCCAATACTGTGCAGCAAATGTGAGGAGAAAATAGTTTTGTTCAAGGAGACTAGAACAAACCCACTCTGAGATGATGAATGATGCTGTAAACTCAGATTTGAATCATAGGAGGGTCAGTTCAACCTTCTGAGTTTCCAAAATAGTGTAAATAAATGGTGTTCCATGCAGTTTACCATATTCATTCTTCAGCTGGGACCTTCTACATGAAGGTCTGTTTCTTTTTGTGAATTTCCAAGTTTCAAAGATGGTAGATATTCCTAGCTGGGGACTAATTTATTCCTTCTGGATAAATTAGAAACTGAGGGAAAATTAAAATTCAAAGTACGTCTGAGTCATTTCCTGCAATTTCTAATTACAAAGCACTCACTGAGGGTCTTTTTAAAAGTGCTTTGCACCTATGGCTGACTCTGGATTTGGGATCAGTGTTCCAAATACAATTGCAAAGTTTCAGTGTGGGATTCCCACTGCAACTGGGTGACGAGCTCTGATATTCACACAGGATGTAAGGAAGTACAGCTCTCAAGTCAGGCTGTAAACTAAAACCTCCCAATTAAGTTAGAGAGTCTCTTCCCAACGTAACGAAGACTTCCAGTGCAATTGGTCAAAACCCATAAAAAATGTGAGGGCTTCCTATTACTGATTGGGTAGTGCAAAAGTTAAAAACCTGGTTGTTCTGGTCTTTCTGCTCATATGCTTGACTCCTAGCTGTAATTCAAGCACTGGAGACATCCCTGTGAGCAGAAGGGTTTGGCCGCAGGGTGTGAGTGTGCCACAGGATGGCTCTTGGCTGCCACCAGATGTGGTGGGAGCAGCAGTTTGCCCCTTTGAAGCCGCTGCCGCAGATGGAGGAACATCTGGTCATGGGGCAGGCCAGCAGCCGAGTGGTTATGCATACCATTGAGTGTATTTTAATTCAGATGCTTAAGTTGCTCTTTGAACTTAAATCCTTGGCTTAAGAGCATGCCACGCTAGATGAATTCAACATGAAGGAGTGTGGCTGTTGATCCAAGCTGCCTCTATCTGTTTGCTTTGCTAGCGATTCACTTTAAGTGGAGAATCAGGCAACTTACTGTGCCAGGGTCTGCCCTTATTAGAAACAAGAGGAAACCGTTTGGTGGGATTTCTCCAACTATACGTAACAAAGAAGTGTGCCAACCCTCAGGAAAAAGTTTGCGCAATTTCCATTTTCACTTCTCTCTCCTTCGGGTAGTAGCAGGAATTGAACTCTTCTTGCCTGGACACAAATATACAAGAGTTACCTAGAACATCCTTCCAGTCGTGACATTACTCTCATGCTCTGTTTTAGGGAAAATATATACACAAAAGAAAATAGGAGACAGCAAGAAAGAGTAAGGAGGTATATGGATGGTGAGCAACAGTAACGTAAGGGAAATGCTAGTAATAAATCAGCATGTTATATTTCAAACTCCCCAGCAGAAGTAAGGAGGGTTGCTTTTTTCTGTTCAGATTTTCTTGGAGCTTACACACATTACAAGACATAACAATATTTTACTTTCTAAACCTAGAGCTTTCATGGAAACTCTGCTTAGCACTGTGTAAGTTAACATGACCTGGAATCAGATTTTATTTATTTATTTATTAAAGAGGCATCTGCTTTTACATAAAGGTAACTAGTGAAAATTCAGCATCTTCCTTCTACTTCGATGCTTAAACCTTGTTTAAGTACCATACTCTCACTACAATGTCTACTCACCTATTTTTAATGTATTTGTCATGAAAGCACACTATGGGTATAAAAAACCAATTCCTGCTGTTCTTTGTGTAGAACCATGTTGCAGAGCAAGCAAATACTTTTAGGAGTTATTACACCTAATATACGGTATTTCCCTTGTTCAGTCTCCTAGACTACTTTGGAAACTTCTGCTGAAATATTTGGATTAGCGTTGTGTTGTTACACAGAGCTTTTTTTTTCCCTCTGGCTGCCCCTGCTTTCCTCACCTGTTACTGCAGTGCTTTGATGACACTTTACTAGGTATTCCCTACTTCTCCCAAAACCTACTTTGCAACACAAAGGCCACACTTCAAAATGAAAGTTGATTACAATACATCTGTTTCTTTCAGCTAAAGGCAGCTTTATAGTAACTATTGAAGGAAAGATGGCTTTTGACTCTTTAAGTTCATAATGAGTTTAAAAGAACAAAACATGACTATTGCTGAAAGGACCAGCTTTTTCTTAAGCTGTGGAGACTTTTTATGAACTTCCCTATAATTAAACAACAGCATGTCTTTTGTTAAACATGCAGAGCAGTTCCTTAGCTGGTGTAAATTGTTGAAAAATCCATTGATTTCAGAAGAACTATGCCAACTTATAAGAGTTATAGATTAGTCTCTAATTCTCTAGCAGCTCCTTGAGATACGCAGAACTTAATTACACTCACATCAAAAGTGCAAGAAACATAAAGGCATAACATAATGTGCTTTTTTAGAGTATTTAAATAAATATTTCATTAAGAAAAGTCTATTTGGGTTTTTTGATGTCTCAATAAGCTGTTAGGTTTTTTAAAATCTGAATATTTGGCTCTGTCTTAGAATGCATTAGAGATTTTATATGCTCAGAAATGTAGGGATGAAATATAGATACACTTGGAGATGAGTTTCATGCATCACAACTCTGTTAAGGCATTCATGTTTTCTGCTGAAAATGCCTGCCTTGTCCTGGGTTATTCTTATTTCCCAGATGACAGCGGAGAATATGCTGCTGGTAGTCCACTTAACCACGAGGTACTGATTTGAAACAACACCAGGAACAAAAATGAAGCAAAATAATAATAATAATAATAATAATAATAATAATAATAATAATAAGTAGTAGTAGTAGTAGTAGTAGTAGTAGTAGTAGTAGTAGTAGATTTTTTAATAATAATAATAATAATAATAATAATAATAATAAGTAGTAGTAGTAGTAGTAGTAGTAGTAGTAGTAGTAGTAGTAGTAGTAGATTTTTTGACTGCTGACATAGCTACATGGTTTCTATTCAACTTCTATTCTCCTCCCATGTTTTTGGTTGGACCCACTTCTGCAAATGATAAAGGCAAACCAGTACATACCAGTTCTGTAATGACCTTTATCTAAAACTTTTCTTCCTTTGTAAAACAACTTTGATATGCTAGTCTGTTTTTATTCCTCTGAGGCTTTGGATTTATTAGTTTCAGAGAGTGAGTTGACATAAACTAATGCTGAAATATCTGTTAAACCAACATACATTCATGAACATCTAGCATTAGAATTGCTCCACATCTCTCTAATTACATTATTATTTTATGTCTTAAGTGCTTACTCAACTATAAAAATGTAAACTCTAGTCTTTTAAGTACTGTTATCAAGATACTCTCAAACCAAAAAATTAATTTTTTTCTGCTTAATCAGAGACTGATCTTTGTCACCACTTCCTGAGGTGTCAGCTCACTTTGAGGAAAGGGTTCATGTTGTGTAAGAGAGAAGCTTGTCTTTGGGTATCTAGAAAGCATTTTGGGCTCTTTCCCACAGTTTTCATTACAGAATCCCTTCTAGGTTCAGCTGTGGTCTGAAGTCAGCAGAAAGCTCCTGGAAAGCAAATGGAGGTAGGACTGAAGCTTAGAAAGAAAAAAAAAAAGCTGTTTCCCAATCTACACTTTCATGTTGTGGGAGAGGCTGAGCCACTAGAGAGGGTTTATGGTCTGCTCAGCCTATATGTCATTTGTTTGCACCTGTCATTTGTTTGCACCAATGCATGGGAGCTGCATCTTGTTTGGTCTGTTTTCATGAGCTCTGCTCTTATGACCTCTCCACTTTTAAGGAAGCCAATCTGTGTTTATAAATCCTTACAAAAACTAGACTAAAAGCAGATCTGAATCATCCAGTGGCTGCCTTAATCAGAGAAGCTTGCTGTAAAAAAAGCTTCTGTAAAAGAAAGGCTTCTGTAGCTACCTCCACTGCGTTGCAGACTGACATGGATATGGTTATTTGTTGATCTAAAAGCTCAGGTAGAACTTCCATTTCCCCTTTCTGTGGAAGCATGAGGAATCATTTCCTGTATTTCCTTCTCCTAGGTGACTAGCAAAGGTTATCCTTCATCAGAGGTCAACATAAGAGTTTCTTTCATCCTCAGTATTGCAGAGAGCAGTAGTGTTGTCATCCTGTTGTGCATCAGCGATGGTGGAGCTCTTCAGTGCCCACTCTCAACCCAAGTTCAGGCTGTTGAAGTAACTTATTGTAGCACGTTTTGTGCAGCGTTGCTTCATAGCAGGTCGAGGAACTCCTTGTAAGAAGAGTGTGTAGTCCCCTTCCTTTTCTCTGACATGAACTTTAGCAGACCTATTTCCAGCTCCATAACCTCCAGGCAAGCCACCATGATTTGCACCAATTTACAATTTCCATAAATTGCAAATACTCTCCCTTGATTTGAAGATTATGTGATGTAATGAGGAATCTTTAAAAATTGGCCAATTCCTTACTTCTTCAGAAGGAGGCAACCCAAGAGAGAAGGCAATGCTGCTGGTGCAGAAGGACTGGTCCCTGCTCTGTCACTCTTCTGCTGAGGTCTGTTAAGTCTTTCTGCTTTTTCCAAGTCTGACCTTAGCAGGGCTATTTTTTGGAAAAAATAAAACCAAGAGAGAAAACCAGAATGTGCTTGAAGCAAAGGTCTACATCTTCACCATTTGGGGAGTAAAATATATACTTCTCTCCCCTTGCATTTTAAGGATCAGTTATCTAACAAATTATGGTATTGTTTGGGCAAAGAAAGAGGTTTCTTGCTGCTCTGCCACAACACTTGTGACCCTGAGAACAACTATCTCTGTATAATATTAACAGTTGGTTGTCATGTGCCAACTGCATACCTGAGCCTTGGTGACTTTCTAAGTAAAGAGAGCAAAATGAGATTGTACCACTGCAGTATGTTGTTTTCCCGATGGATAAATCTGGCAGCAAAAGCCTTTGGAGGATCCGTCCAAGAAAATAAACAGTACGAATACTGTAGTTGTTGTAGGGCTGGTAATATGCCTAGAGGAAGGTGGCTTCTAGTAAAGAGGAATCCAAACTATTTGGCAAAACCATTTTTACATAGAACATGATCCATAAAACTGATAGTGTGCAAATCTTAAAACTAAGCATTTCTTCAAAATTAAGAATCTTGAACTCTTGGTTTAACGTATTGATTTTTTTCTTTTTTTCTTTTTTTTTTTTTAAATTCAAGTTATTCAAACTGTGGAATGATTCATAAAGTAGCTTAATTAGACCATAGCTCCAACGGGAGTTGCCTTTAACATGTCTACAGAGGCTCTTTGAATACTCTAATCCACTTCTGAATAAAAGGTGAAACCAGGAATCATAGTTTCAAAGGAGAAACTACAAAGGGCATTTATCTTTCTCTTTTTACTTTTCTGTCCTTGCGATCTAGATATCAAGCTTCTATTACATTCTAGGGATGACTTTTTTTTTCTAGGTTAGCTCTCACAAGCATCTCTTTTTATATACCCTAATTTAAAACCTAAAAAAAAAACCAACCCACAAAGTGAAAAAATCTATTACTTGACCACTTTAAAAATGGTATTCTTGCCGTACTGTAATAAATGGATCCTGTTGTAAAGTGTTTTGTTTCACCTCTTAGCAAATTTCTTTTGTTTTTGATAATCCCATTATCTTTTGTTTTCTGCTTCATCTCATCCTACAGGAGGAGGCCTCATCCTTATACTTCTTCTGATGCTTCAGCTAGTCTGGAAAATCTTGATGTTGAACAAAGCCTTTGTACATCAGTTTCTGTTCTCTTCTGTACCCTTCTTTCCAAGCTGTTACTGCTCTGAAGAAGGTCGGTGGTACTTGGTGGGAATTGGTCTTTTGTTTTTTTCAAACAAATTGATTTGCTTTTAGTGACTATCAAGTACATAAACGTTCTGTGCTTGAAGGGTTTCCAGAACGTGTTATACAGCCCTTTGTTTTAAGGAATTGTGTTTGCCTTTAGGTGTGTGAGCATGTTTGTCTCCCTAAGATGGATATATCTCTGTTGGCTTCAGTGGTGTTGTGTAACTAAGTATGTACTCTGGGTCCAGTGAGTTTCTTTGTTACAATAAGTGCTAGCTGTTCATTACCAGAACTCTTTCAGCATCATAACTTAGAAGATTATGCTGGGGTTTTGGCAGCCTCTCCAGTCTGGCAGAAGCTCTAGGTTACACTGGTACACATTTGATTTCTCTCCAAGGTCACAACAGGGTTCACTGAACTTTGGGGCTATACAAAAGCCCTAGCACCCACTTCCCCCTTCCTCCAAACCATGGCACTAAACTGGGAAAATGTTTTCCCTCTGAGGTCTACTTTTAGACTGAGGCAACTGTGCTGGGACTCAACATTGAAAAAAACTGGGTTCAACAAAAGGGATGTTAACATACTTCAAAAAATTCTGGTCTGATGACGGAAACAGAGATCATGATTTTCTATTTGCATTGTGCTGACTGTCTTTACAAATGTGAAATTTCCCTGCAACATCTGTAAGGAGAACAGAATTAATAAGCTGAAAAAATGCTTTCAATGTCTAACTTGTATTCCTTCATTTTTCTTGAGGTAGGAATTACATAATTTCAGTGCTGCTCTCTTAAATCAGGAGGGCAGCAGAAGGAATTTTTTTAAAGAGAGTATGGGTCAGTGTGAACAATGCACAGTGATCATCATTCTTCAAAAAATTGGTTTTGGACTTAAATTCCTTTCAAAAACTTATTCTGCTCATGGGAAGGAAAGGTCAAAGAAATCCATGGTTGGAGTAATCAAGAATGAGAGCACTGCATGTGAATAAACTCTTGATAACTATTTTTCTCCTTTACGATGCTCATTCCTTCTCTTCTCATGCCACTCACACTCACCAGGTTACATCTGAGAGTATCTGTTTTTGTCCATAATGTTTCTGAGTTGCTGCTTTGCTCTCTGAAGACTTTTGCGTGCTTTAGAAATAGTGTTTGAAATGCTGTTTGCTTTTTTATACCACTGATGTGACTACTGAGTTGTGAGCATTTTGGTTTAAGTTTGGGATGGCTTTTTCTGATTTTAAACATGAAAGAATCACATCTAGACTTTAACCAGTGACTCTGTGGACAGAAATTGTTGTATAAAAATGAAACACCATCCCTTCCAACCCAAACCATTCTATGATTTGATTTGTTACAATATAAAATGTACGCTTGAAAGAAAGGGATTAAATGAAGAGAGGGTAATAGGTTGATTTTCCTGATGGCATAAAGCTTTTATGTTAAAAAGAAAAGCTTTTTATCAAAGTGGATACTATAAAAAAAAAAAAATACAAAAGAGCAGCAGCGTGCTTCTTTTAAATCTTTTACAGCTTCTGTTCCCATAGAGGGCAATATTGTATAAAAGATAGCTGTAAGCTATGTATTAGGGATCTGCCAATTCATCTGTGCCAATATACTTTAAAGAAAATTGCTTTTACCATAAATTTGATGCTGCATTTCCATTCAGTCAGGCTATGACTAATACACACAATAATGCACACCAAACCACATAAGAGAATCTCGTTAAAGGTGAAGGAAATTAATATTGTAGATTACCTAATTGTAGGTTGTAATGGAAAAACTGTCACATTTTGGCTTACAATTTTCTATTCAGTAACTAAGTCACAGTAAGGGCTTCATTAAAGTTGGTTGAACAAACCCATAGGAAGAAGGACACAGGTTGTCAGTCATTGGAACAGTATTAGTAGAGATGGGTCCTGGGTACAATGAAATCATCTGCATTTCTGTATTGTGGCTTGGATATATATATATATTTTTTTTTCCAGTGGAATTCATGGGTGAACTTAGAATGCTTTAATTTACTTTTGTGCTTCTCTGGTTTTGATGCATTGTCAGCACAAGATCCTGGACTTCAATCTTTCTCAGCCTCCTGGGTAGTTGAAGCATGGAAAGGTCTATGCCCATTTAAAATAACCTCATACATTAAACTTCTCCCCTGTCCTAATTTACCTGCTCCATGAGAACTACTGTAGAATTGTGTCCCACTAAGTTGTTCACATTGTCTACACAAGGCACTAGTGAGGGTACAGGGGTCTCAGTTTATGTATAGTGATTGTAGAGAGGTGAGTTCCCCCTTGGGGGGTGGGAGCCTCATAGTTAAATGTCTATGATTATAAAGCATAAAGTGTCCCCAGTGTTTCAGGTAATATCGTTTCAGGCAGTGGCAACAGAATTCATATGAAGAAAAATCCTTTAGAAATACTGTTAAATGAGTCAGTTGGATTGGAGATGAGACTAAGCCTCAAGAGGTGATAAATTCCCAGATTTCAACTTAAATCTGTTTGGTTGATGTATTGATGAAGGTCTCCTGAAATAAATAATAATTATTGCTTTTGAATCATGTACAGTTTACTTTCAAACCTCCATTAAAAATTAAGTTTGTTTAATGAGAAATATTTGCAGAAGACTTAGGGGATCTATACTTTTGATTCACTGCACTTGTCTGACTTTAGGCAGAAAATGAGGTTTTGTCTCCAAAATGTGTGTAGGTCTCTTAGGGCCAAGATTCTGTATTTTCATTAATGTTAGCATGTAGTACTTTCAAAGCGTAAAACCATGGTTACTCTGAGCCTAACACCTGAGGTGAGCATACCTCACCTCAAAGTCCTTTGATCATTCAGTAGAAAAGTCTGCTGGAGGTTGGTTTCTGGGTTGTTTCCCCATCCCTGCTCAGGGTTTACTTAGAGTTGAGCTCACAGCATGCATGTATTGTATAAGGACAGTGATGGTAAAATTCTTTAAAAAAAAAAAATTAAAAATCTATATTCCAGTAGTGACAGTAATGGCAAGCCGCGCCATAAATGCTGTACTCTACCTTGGAGTTCAGTCAGTGAAATTTAAGTCCTCAGCACCACTTGTTTCACTAACTGTTTACAAACATGAGCAGTCCAGGGAGGCTTATAGTAGTTTCTCATTGCTGTCATCTCAGAAATCTTCATGGAGTAGGAAAGAAAAGCAACCAACAGGAACAGATACAGAAGTAGTTCTTCAGCCCATTGCATATGTTTCACTGCCCCTATAGGGATGTGAAGCCTCTTTCTATCTGTCAACAAAATGCCTCAAAACAAAGCAGAACAGAAAGTGTATTTTGGGTGTGTGGTATGGTCTTGCTGGATGCTCATAGAAGATGAAGATTGAATGCAGGATATTGTGCGAGAGTTGACTGTAAAGATTTAGAGCTCATTGGAGATGGCCTTCAGGTAGGGAGCTGCACATGACTTCAGGATACAGAGACACTGAGAGAGCAGTCTGCTGACAAGTACAGGGAGAGCAGCAAGTCCAATATAAGTTGCACCAGAAAAGGGAAAAAAAATCTCATAACTAGTTCAAGGAAAAGTTGTAAGGGAGACTCTCCTCAATAAATTCCAATGGTGCTTAGTGCCATTAGTACTAACATACGGAACAAAACAGGTTCTGAGGTGTCTGCTGTAGAAATCTACCAGTGATGAAGAATGAGAGTTTCTTCTTTTTTTTTTCTAGTCTTATTTCTTTCTTCTTCTTCTACTTTATTTTCATGTAACAGCTCTAAAGTCTAGGACAACCTGTTTTACTATAATGAGAAATGCCAAGATGAATCCTGTTCCAAATAGTGGGCTTGTACACACTCCAGAAATACAATCAAGAGTAAGAAAGAAAAGGAAAAATCTTTGTTCAGAACTTGAATCTGGGCTATCAAATATTTTATCATATAAATGCAAATATATACATATATTTTCTGACCTCCACTACTTTGGGAATCTTGAAAGAGTGGGAATGGGCAGGTTGTGGTTGTCTGTAAAAATAGGTCAGTTAAAAAAAAAGTGAAGAATTATGGGAAACTCGCAGTTAATCTAAGGGTCTCTGCTCTGTAAATGACAATTTTCAGCTGTTAACTAATTCAGTATTTGGTAGATTGTGTTTTTCTGCACTTCTGTGCAGTTCTTGTCTCATTAAGTTGCATGTTAAATGATTATTTAAAAATGACTTAATGACACTTCATTACATTTGTGTCTATCAATCTATATTATCCTTATTTAACATAGTATAGCAGTGGGGTATTTATGTACAATCATATCTTGGAATTGAATATTTGTTCTCTATAGACTGATTAAATAATTTCAACATTTACAACTTTAATAAATACAATTGGGGAAGAACATATTTCCAAACACTTGTCTATATTGGGAAACAGAAAAAACGTACACTGGACCAAAAATAACAATTAAAAATGAACTCAAATACATTTATTTGAGGCTTTCTACAATGATATGTTTTAATGGTCACATTGAAAACTGAAAGGGAGGATGAGAGAGAAGGAAGCTTAGTATTTACTTTGCAAGTATCATTTCTGTTCTATTTAGGGCTAAATTCAGGGCTGGCATTTCAAACTTAGTGTCGCTGATCGAATTGCCTCCAACTTCACGTTACTGCCGAGCAACAGGTAGCTTTGGCATTTAGTCATGGGAGAGAGCAAGAACCAGGACTTTCTCATGTACAGAATCTGTCAATTTTCATTTTACTTCTTTCTTTACTCCTGGTTTGCTACATGACAGACAGGAATCAAAAAGTGTCTGCTGTTTTTTTTTCTGCTTTGGTGGACTCTGGTCAACCTTCTCCTCCTACATACTTCTAGGCTGTGTGGCAATAACCTTATGATCCTGTTTCCTTTCTCCCTCTCTGGGAGCTGTCTGGAAAAATCCTAAAGACTGCACAAACATATGAAATTGTTCCCTTTTTTTTGTGTGTGTGTGTATGGTCCAGCTAGTAATTTTTACAGTATAGATATAATTTGTAAATTAAATCAATAAATGTATCTTACTATCTCACTAACTCCAGCTTTAACTCTGGAACAACTACTAGCTCTAAAGCACTTGTGGAAAAAAATGAACACTTCACAACATTTAATGTATTATTCCACAATCAGTAATTCTCCAACACTGTCATTTAGTGTTGTTATTTTACCACTAATAAGTCATCGGCAATGACATCCCTACACAAACTGTAGATGGAAAATGAAGATGTGTCAATAGCATATATTGAAAACTTGCATAAGTCATAAGAGCACTAATTGTGACAGTGGATCAATATTCCGTTAGTTGTGAATGAGGTGTGGAGTCAGGTTATTAGTATTCAGAGCTCTGCTCTGCTTAACTGTAGCCAATTTGCATAACTTCTGGCCTTTGGTTAATCCTCCCATAACATGGACATAAGAATTTTAGGTCCATTGTAAAGCTCCATCATTTTAAAAGCTTTGTACAACTTGGTGTGGAAATATTAGGGCACTACTATAACCACTGAAATACTGCCAACAGAATTGTAGTTAGAAGAGGAAAACTTAAGAGAGATTGGGTTAATAATGGAAAACTACACAGTGAAGTGCATCCCAGAAATTCAGTTAAGCAAAAGATCCACTGATGTATTAAGTTAGGGAGTTAAGGTCATAGCAGATTTCAGCTTTGCAATGATGGGGTAAAAATCTCTTTAAAGACTCCTTATTTTGATTTGCTTTTCATGGAAAATTAGGATTGGAAAAACTGGAGATAAAGTGTAGCATTTTATTTATGATACAAGTATAGGGAATTGCACAATTCCAAAGGAAAAAAACCTCATTGCATTGAAGAAGCTCTCCATCCTGCCTCATAGCCCTGACAGAAGACCACCAGCAGTGGTCCCCCCATCTTTGTGTGGCAGCTCTGGTCTCGCTGGCACAGGGGACATCAGGGTGTGAACACCCTGGGGGTGGGGAGGGGTCCTGACCACCTTTCGCCCCAGCTGAGACCTTGCAGGTGCTAGGGAAATTGCATGAGGTCAAGTACAGCAAGCTGTCAGCTCTTCACCCTCTCCTCCAAAATGCTGGTGGTTGGAAGTCCTCCAGGTCATAGACAAGAGAAGCCATCATGTTAACAACCAGGAGGCCTGTTCAGTCATTTCCTCCCTTTTTATCCTAATCTTTGCCTTTCATAGGCACTGCAATATGTCTGACAGAGATCCAGCTTCCATGAACACGTCCCTTCTGCCTCACGTGTTCCCACATTACCAAGCACAGAGACAGCATTAGGATACTTTAATTGTTTTGGAAACAAGCCAAAGCAATGGTAGCAACTGCACTGGCAGATTTTGAACTGATTAATTTTTCTCCTGTAGGTTTAGAGGCCTTCTAGTGTATGTTTGGGAGGCTGACAGCTTGGAAGGGACAATGGGTGAAAATACAGATAAACCTGAGCAAAAGACCGCTTGTTAACTGCAGTCTGGGGGTAGTGATGTTCCAGTTTGGAAGGAACTGTTTCATTTCAGGATAAATCACAGTTTGAGAGTGTGGTATGCTTTCTCCCATTCAAACAATCTTTTGTGTCTGCTGCAGTTGATATATCAGCAGGAAAAATTAACCTAATTAAAAGTATAATAGAGAATGCAAAGGCATTCAAGATTAACTAAACAAAGATTCAAAAGAGAAGCAGTTTAAATGTCTTCATTGATTATTCTCCACAGCTTTTCTTGTTATGTGGCTACACAGGCATGCAGAGGAGATGTTGCTAGCAGGAGATGCTATTTAAGTCAACATTTCACATTAACTTTTCCAGGCACATTGTACTTGTAAAACAAAGATGCGAATCCAAGATGAGTCACAGCCTCAAACTCAGTTCAGGTAAACAGGAAAAGTCTAAAAGTACCAAAACAGTGAATTCTCGGTCCCTTGGCTGTCCAGATAGAGTTTGCATTATTGTGCAGACAGGACACATAGCCTTAAAATGGATTTTAAAAGAATAAACAAAAGTGGTTATTGCTTGGATTTATTTGATGGAGTCCTAAAAATATGCTGGATCAGCTTCAGCGAAAAGTAGGTTTATTATTGTTCCCATCGTGTGAACCAATTCTGTTTCATAACAAACCCCACTTTCATTTCAAGGAAATACTAATTTGATTTAAAAACTAAATTAATCCCTCATCATTCAAAATTCTGCTCACCATTTGTTGATGACCAGAGAATATTCACAGAAAACAGGCTTACTTAATTGTAATTCAGGACTGCCATGCAGTTTTCTGTACTGAAAGAATGAAGCAGACAAAGTCAGCTGAAATAGAAACAGGTGTTTCAAACCCAGAAAAAAGATATGAACATGAAAGCTCTGCTATTAGAAAGCAAAAAGCTTATTTTCTCAGTGTTTAAACTTACTTTTTTGTGGTTGCTATGCTACCGTCTCTGCACCTACTTTATGATACTTTGAACCATAGCAAAAAAAAACCCAAAAAGCTTTTTTATGGGAAAAAAAACCAAACCCAGCAAATCAGACCTCAACTAAACTGAAAGTCAGTGTGAGACCATCCTGTAAATGATTTTAAAGTGGGTAAAACTTGATATTTAGCAATCAGTCAGCCTGAGAAATCAACTGTGCATCTTTACTAAGCTTACAACACCAGAATTAACATTATATTTTTCAGGATATAAGCAAGTTGCAGCTCCTGATAACAGTAATAGTTGTTATACCCTTTAATATACATGAAAACAGATCAAACTCTCAGTAAAAAAAAAAAAATAATTTGCGTGATAGAAAAAATAACCTGCATTCAGATGATACATCACAAAAGCACTAGGGGAGTACTCTGGTATTCAGCAAGAGAGTAGTTAATACTAGGAAAAAGTCTAAAGATATTTGAAGGCTTTAATAAGTGTATTGGTGCAATGAGAAATATGGGAAAGAAATAGCAGCCTTTGGAAAACCAGGAAAGGTGGTCAGCTACAAGCATAAAACTGTCACGATAGATTCCTTTCAAGGACACATTGCCGATAACCCTTTCAGGGAAAATAAAGGTAACATTAGAACAGAAGGAAGGAGAATCACATGTGAAATTATGAATTCCACCTTCGGGGAAGTGAGTGCTGGAGCTGAAGAAGACTTAGAGGGAAAGGTGATGAAGCTCATGATGAACACTGGTGCTTCTCTGGTCCTGGTTTGGCTAGGTGAGGAAGTGCGGCAGAGCTTCTGTCGCGGCAGCATCCTGCCAGCTTGTGTTGACCTTTTCTCCCAGAGCCCCTGGGGCTCAACTACAGGCTCAGGATCTAACACAGAGAGGAAGGAAATCCTACTGTTTAGGGCTTGTGCTGGTAAATGCAGAAAACAGTGAAATGCCTGGTGGCAAAGAGGTGAACCGGACCATTTCTGTGCCTTATTTCATCTCTGGATTGATTGTTTCTGTGAAGTGAGAATAAATAAAATTGCATTCTGATAGATCCATCTCACTTCTCCTAAAACATCCTGAAAGAATCATGGAGGAGTATTAGTCACGCTGCAAATCCTTCCTCTTCTTCCTCTGTTACACACCTGTGAGAACACAGACACATTTGCACTTGGGACTGCTAATTCCTCTTTATGCCTTTGAAAGCCTTCTCTTATGTGATTCCTAAGCTCATCAAGTAGACTTGCTATTTATCATATGATTGGCACTCCCATGTGTCCATATTGAAGTGATAAGGAAGGGATGTACTTGTCCATAAATATCAAAGTGATATTAAAGATATCAAAAATATCAAAGACAATTATGATGATGAGGAATTATTGAATACTTAAAAAATGCAATGGACTGAAACTAGAAAGAAGAAAATTCATTTTATGCTTTAGGAGAAAAAGGCTTTCTTAAGGGGAGGTCAGTCTTATGGCAGAGTATCTAGAGAAAGTCCACTGTCACTGCAGAGTTGATGATGTAAACATTAGATACAGTATGTGAGGAAATGAAAAAGGCATAGAAAAATAATGCTGTAGTAAATATTCTGTAGGAAAAGTTAATGCACTGATGAGCAGGCAGAAGGGAGAGCCCAGTATTTCTTTTCCATGCGTTTGCTGTTTAAGATTCTGCTCTTGTGACACTAGCAGTTGTTAATAGCAATGGGAAGGGAGGCAGAACAAGATGATCTAGGAGGCCCCTTCCAGCTTTAACATCTTCAGATTCATTTGGCTCCCTCTTGGCACAGGAGCAAACTCACCCTGCTCTGATTTATATATCCAAAGTTTTTATTTTAATACTCTTGCATGGAGGGAAAAAAAAAATTACAGCCTGACAGGAACTTTAAAAAGTTACTTTCCACGTGAAGAGGTGCATTCTTGCTGTTGTCACCAGGTATTGCTTATTTTCTGCCCACTGGCCACAAGTCCATTAACCACTCTGTAATGGTAGCACAGTAATAAATAATTATCGTAAGCCGCAATATATGCTGTGCAAAGACTTTTAGCCATCATAAAGATTACTTTCTGTACTGTCAGATTTCTGTACTGTGGAATTACAAGGATTTATTGTACTGAAAAGAAAAAGCTGTTTCCTGATAGGATCGCATATCAAAAATATGCAAAATGGTTCCTTTTACATTTGGCTAAGGCAGAGTCTGCATTCTTCTGCATCCTAATTTGGAGACCCAAAAAGCATAGCTGTGCTAAGCAGAGTGTGCCTCACCAAACTGCTTCCCTTGTGTTTGACCTCACAGCACCATCATCTACTTTTTCCGTTCCTAAAGTCCAAGGAGATCACAGAATCACACAACATTAGGAGTTGGAAAGGACCCTAAAAGATCATCTAGTCCAAATCCCCTCCTAGAGCAAGATCACCTAGATTAAAGAGAGGGGAGGGTTTTTTATATAGGACTAGAGTGTGCTTTGAACCGGGATTGGTGTGCAATCTTGGGTATTTGCTCATCTCTGGAAAGCTGAGTGCTTAAGGAATAAAACATGGCCTCTTTTTATTTTTTTTTCTTCCCTTTTTTTTTTTTTTCCTGCTCCTAATATGCACAGCTAGCCAAATGAAGAGGAGCGTGGGAGGTGGTGAAAAGGCAGTGTGCACTTCTGCCTTTTCCTGAACAGCTTTGTGATGCACACGCAAGCTTCCCAAGGGTGAATCCCTTATCAAGGTATTAACAGAAACCGTTTTCCTGCGGGATCAGAAGTATCTGTTCTAACTCAGATTTCAGCAATATAAATGGGATGGGCAATTTTTCTACTCTTCTATTTTTAAGATTGCCATATCTAGAAAAAGTGGAGGTTTTGGTTACTAGGGGAGGCATATCATCAGATGTTCTTAGTGATCATAGCTTCGTTGCCTGTACTGTATGAAAAGGAAAGATGTGCCCCAAGGAATTTGATCTCCCTGTGCTTTCCAGACTTTCCCCTAGGACAGTAAACAGCAATTATTTGCCCAGTGCAGATAGAAACATCCAAGATGTTCAATTTTCAGCAACTGTAAGGCAGCAGGTGTGGATAAATGTTATTTCCTGTTTATTTCTTATTTCAGTCTTTATTTTTCCCAGAAGAACTTTCTTTTGTGCTTTGTTTTCCTTAGTGATACATTTTGTAAGCTTTATCTGCACGAAACAAACCAGGCTCTGTTCCACTTTGTAACATCAATGTACTTCTCTCCCCTTTTAAAACTTAGTAAAGAATGCATACAATGCAGAATTTGTGGGGTTCTTGCATCATGACCTTTTATATCTTATCTCTTCACCCATCCCTCTCCAGTCCTTCAACTCTGTACTGTCTTGTTATTTGATTACATGTTCCTTTCAAGTTCGTGCAGGTTTCTTAGATTTCCTCCCAAGCATCCCATAAAAAAGCCCAGACAAATACACCTCAGTCTTTATTTCTGCCATCACTGGCTAAACACTCATACTTGGGACTCCTTTTTAATTTTTGCCTTTTCCTTTTTTGACCCCAGGTTCGTAGGAGTGCTCTTTTCCATGTAACACAATTGCTCTCTGAACTCTTAGGCCTTATGTTCCAGTCTCCCACTCTTCCAAATTACTGAATTCTGACAGATGATCTCATGACATCTTCTGTATATAATTATAGCTTGAGGTTTCTCTCCAAGCAAATCTACTCTATGTTTGGCTCTCTCGATGAAAGCATCTTCCTGCCTAAAGCATTGTATAGGTAATTAATTAGCAGCAGTATGGTGCCATAAGGAGGGATGCTGCTGTGCTTGCCTAGGGATGCTGCAGACAAGTAAGCTCCTTCTCTCTAGAAGGGTCCAGGAGTTCAAGATTTAAGAACTTGTCAGGAGCAATCATGAAATAGTGGAATATGAATGAGGAACGAATAAAGCAGATGTGTAAGCAGAGACATTGTCAAGCCTTTCAGTGTGATACACATTTAAAGGCATGGCAGATTCAGTAAATTGCTTTTGTAATCTGTAATTTTACAAGGTTTTAAAAGTCTCATTTTCTGAACTAGTAAAATTTCAAATGGAATATCAGCACTCCCATTTCACTGCTTTTCCTATGAATTTGTTTTGAGACCATAAGCTTTTTTCTCCCCATTGACTATTGTTGGGTACTTCACTAGAGCTATCAATGCAATAGCTCTGTGACAAAACAACCACGCCACCGGCTAAAACATTACTACAGTCAGCTGCATTATATGTGATGCTACATTAAGTGGCAGCTGCCACTCCAAGCCCATTGCTGAGCACAGCCTGAGGACGGCAGTGATGGCAGTGAGCATAGCTGCAGTGACAGCAGTTTCCCCCCTCTGCACTACTACCATGCTCAAGAGCCGATTGAGACTTTGATATTTGCATTTGAGAAGAGTCTGAACTTAGACACAGGTGGATCCAAGTTTTGCAGTGACTTCCTCTCTTGAATCCTAGGTTGGAGAGGACAAAAACCAGAGGGAGATGAGAACGTGAAGATACTCTCTTGCCAGCTGTTCCCAGCATCATCCTTTTCCCAGAAACGAGGAGCAGACTGGAAACTTCATCATTCATTGCAGAGAGATGGAGTCAGCTGAGACCCTGTGGCTGGGATCCTGCAGTTCTTCCCCCTGTCCTCTGCTGATGGGTGGCTCTTCCCTTGACTGAAAAGCCTGGCTTGGGTGCCAGCATTTATGGCAGCTGAAGGTAGCCTACTCCTTCAGAGTAACTTCAGGTCAGAAAGCTTGCCAAAATGTCCTCATTGACACGAATAGGGAGTTGAAGGCAGCAGATATGACAGCTTATATGTACGTGTTCCTTAACTACAGTCACTGTAAGTAGGTGTAAATTGCCTACATTTTAAGAACACTTTCTTGTTTTCATTGACATGCCAGTGAATTTCTGGCAGCTTTCTTAAATATGATAATTTTGTCCCCCCCAAAAAATAAAAGGCCCTTCAAGGGAACTCACACGTCAACTGTAGCTTAATGTAGTGTTTAAAAATCCATTTGGCCTTTACCATTCTTTTTGTTCTGTGCTACAGTGTGTGTCCTGAGAGCAAGGGCCAAATTAATTGAGTAACATTCCTTGTAAATGTAACTAATGCCTTATTTAATCACGTTATACATTGTCACCACCTTTAAATTCATCCTGTGTTCATCTAGGCTGAAGCCCAGCATCTTATTTGCAGTTTCAGATTTGGCTCTGAAATGAGCATGCAGTTCTTAAAAGATTTTTCTTTTACTGCTTCTCAAAACTCTTTTTCTGTTGCTTTATGTGACATGTCATGAAAAGATTCCAGGCCAGGCCCATAGCGTTACGAAAATCCTTCTGAATGTCATGATTTGTTCCTATTTTTCTTTGTGATATCTTTCAGTCAATTAGACTGAAATTATCGAATGAAGTCACATCTTGTCTTCGTTACAATGATCTCAACAAGCAACAGCAAACAAAAGGATGAAAAACCTCTTGGACTGTGGGGGTATCCTGTACAACCTGAAGTCCAAGCATCTACCCTTTTATAAATACAAAGAGAATGTGAAGTGCTAATGATACATTGGACACAGACAACAGACACCAGCAGGGGAATTTTTTACCTGCGTTATTCCAGTAGAGCTTTTGAAAATAATTATGCCTTTTTTATACTATTTCAATAGATCCTCACGCCTACTGTATTACAACTGTGCAATTCCAAGTATGAAATCACTAATTAAAATGTATTCACAGCAAGGTTATTTATTGAAATGAAATAGTTAGGGTGGACATAGAACTCTTGAGACTAAATTAGCCTTTCACCTATCAATAAGGGACAATGGAGGGAGAAAAAAAAAAGGATCCTGATTCCAAATTATTCTACTTTACTTGCATGTTTGAAGAGCTATGGGTGAGGGAATTGTGGTTTACTGCCATACATTGAAGGTATTTAATTATATTTCACCTTTTCACCAGCTAACCAGGGTCATGTTCATAGTGGGAGTCTGAAAATGGAGTGAAAGGTAGAAGGAAAAAAGGTAGAAACAGTATTGAAAAGCTTTAAGCCAAGAAGCTGCTGTCCCACCTCTGAGGAGCAAGCAGATGCATTGAAAGCTGCCAGGGGACATGTCAGTTGGGTATGTTCCTTATCTGAGCTGCTCACAAGTGGGAAACAGAGTAAATGGGGAAGTGGAGGGAGTTGTATTGGGTTTGCGTGGAAAGGTTTTGGTAACTACCCCATATGGAGTACAGTTATAAGTGAATCTCTTCTCGGAGATTAATCTGCCCTTGGAGCGGTGGGATGCGATTTCCTGTGCTAGCCCTGGTGAATATGGCCTTTGGACTTTTATTGTAGAAAATGTGCAATCAAAATTGATGGAAGGTATTTCATGTCCCTCACCCTCCATCTTATTTGAGCCAGCTGTGTTAGTTCATCTTGTGGGATTATGAGCTAGGCAATGAGCGTTAGATAAAACAGACCATTGGAAGCTCCAATTTCAGACCAGTTCCAGAAATTGAATCTGAAATTGTGAATACAAGCATCGAGACTCTGTTTTTCCTAGAATTTGCACATAGTCAGGGAGTGACAAAACCAATCAGGAGAGCGCCAAATGTTCAATCAAGATGTTCTCGGTGCTGGATATTGACTGCTCATGAATAAGCAGAAGCCAAGCAATTAAACATTTTATCCAAAAGATTAAATACCTAATATCTACCTTTAAATTGAGTTCCTTAGCATTTCCTGCAAGGAGCCTGGAAACACTAGAGACTCGTGCTGTGTTTTCTCAGCTGTGTAACTCATCACTGTACTTGGTACACAGGGACTAAATCGAGGTTAGTGTTTTGCTGATTTCTACATGTCACAAGAACCAAGCTTAGCATAAAGAGTTTACTGCCAATATAAGTGGAAAAAAATAATTATAATTATGTGTTAGTATCAATTGCAAAAACTTTATCCTTGGCATTCCCCATTAGAAACTAAACAAAGTGTAGCTGCCTCAAGTCTTTAAGTCACTTTTCTTTGGCTCCTCAACTTAAAATAAATGGACACAGCACTTTTGGAAGGCCCCTACAGCATCTCACAAATCAGGCGTCAAAACTTTTGGGGCTCAAAGCCATCACTCGCTGCAGACAGTATCAATTCTAAAATGAAGGTGAATATAGGAGTGTGGTATGGGAAATGTTGGGAGTCAGTAAGGGGGGAGAGGGTTGTGTTTTCATAACAAAGGTCTTGTCTCTTTTGTTTGGCAGTTCTTGGGAAACTTGTTACTGGTGTTTGGTATACAGTAAGGTCTATTACTCTGCTCAACCTATAGATGTCATTGCCCTAAAGGGAATTTACTCATCAATTGTTCTAGGAGAAAATGGGGCTCAAGTAAAACTGTTGCCATGTAAGAGGACGTCTAGCTTTAATTCCAGCTAAGGACACAGCCCCAGATCAAGTCATTTTGTTATTTAAACTGCACCAGTATTTTAAAACAGACTTAGATGCAGAGAACTACGTGGAAGTATTTCCTGAGAGCTCTCAGCTCTAGTATTCAGGCAAGCAGCTAATCCAAATCTTCTTCAAGACACAATTTAACACCGTTTACAGCATGCTGTGTTTTCTAGTGTCAGTGCCTTCAGTAATTATTCTCTTATACATAGGTCCCTAAAAATGGATAAAAATTACCCTGGTCATATTCATAACGTCTCATACATAATCCACTAAATACCGACCTTTCATTTAATCTTACTATAGCTAATAAATTTGTGATGGTCACTATGAAATTGCTTTGGAGACTTCAAAAGCATTTCACATATCAGTAATATTTTTACAGTGCCTGTTACTTGATTTTTGTTGAGTCTAATCAAGGAGCCAGTTTTCACATTATACATGATTCTTTGCTGTTAAGTATTTGCACAGATGCTTAGATTTAAACAAAATCCTGGTTTCTACATCTAAATGTTCATAAAAAAAGACTGAGCTGAAATCCTCTGGATTACATGGGGATGTCATACATTGTATGGTGTGTCATATTTGTGAACAGGCTAAGAAAGGACTTGAAATCAAATAGGATGAAATGGAGTTGATCGTTATTTTCTGAGAAGTGGGCAGCATGTCTGTTCATCCAGTTTTTATAATTCCATTAACCAATTATTTGTAACCACAGGATGCAGCAATCTCATCCCATGTTAGCAAATCAACATACAAATATCCGTGCACATGAACAAAAGTTCATTGTGTGTTCTTTGAGATAATTGAAAGTCTCATTTCTTTCATCAGAATTACTTAAAAATAACTATTGTTTACGATTAAGATGTGCTGGCTATCTACAATAGTTTTTCTTATACATTTTGATTCTTTACCTTATGACAAGTAAGTCTCCTGCATCATTTCAGGCTCCTCGTTCCTGCTCAGCCTTGAATGACACCAGAAAGCTGCTTCTGGAGGATTTGTATCTGTGCTTTGGACTGAACATGGCCATTTAGCAGGTAATAAACAGGCATTTCCAGGGATACTTTAATGCCCTATTATTCTGCAAAAACAAACACAGCAACACTTTTATGGGTGAAGCTCAGAGGTGCTGCTTAAATTTTTTTCCTAGATGCTTACATAAAATCTTCTAATCTTAAAAAAATATATATAATGTTCAATCACGTGACATTAATATTGGCACAATGCTGACACAATGTCTACAGATATACGCCTGAGAATGTGATTTTCCAGTTTACCTTTATTTAGTGGCACATAGCAATCTATCTTTTCTCCTCTCCTGTTCTCCCTCCTGTTATTGTTTCACTTTTGTGGGTATTAATTTGCTCTCTGGTGCTTGAACACTTTCTCTGTGTCCACCCATCCACTATTCTTGCTGTGAATATGTTCTTAATTAGTGTTCTAAAATGTGGGTTTATAATTATGACATAGTAGGCGGAGAGGACTGAGGAGAAAGTACTAAAAGGGCATAATTATATTCAAAGGAAACAAAAGAAAAAATGAAACTTCAAATGTTCTCGTTTACCATTAGGTTTTACTATTGATTTCTGCATTAGCTCATTCCCAGTGATTATGACTTTAGATGTAAATTATGTTGTCCATTGTACGTAGGGAGCTTTAGACCTCAGTTCAACAAAACAAGTCTATTTAAATGTTTAAAGTTTAGCATGTGCTTATTTTTGTCTTTCAGTTAGAATTTTAATAGTGTTGTAGAGTTTCAGAAGAGCAGAATCTACACCTTAGTTATCACCTTCTTGAGACTTGGCTCGAATCAAAGAGTTTTGACAATATCACATCTTATAAAAAAATAAAAAGAAATATTAGAAAACTTATCAGGAAACAAATCATGTTCAGCAATAGTTTCCTCTTTGAGTTGATTTTTGGGTTTTTATATAATTGTGGTTAGTGGTTGTGGCTATATCGGACAAACAAGATTGCTCAAACTGAGGGATAAATAGCATCTACAAGAACATAGTAAACTTTAATATAATGGAGTAAAAATCTGTAAAGCCCTGTGATCAATGTAAAGTACAGACCTCAGACAGCTGTACTGGTATATATAATAGATATTTGCTTCATAAAGCCCAACCACCAGGGCCTGAACATAACTACTTACCTATAGAAGATTATGAAATAAGATTTCACAGTGTTGTTTTCAAAGGACACAAAGCCAGAGCCAGAACTATGGCTAAAACCTGGAGCTCACAAAACTCAGAGGCAAACTACTGCATGAACTTTAAAGGTACTAAGTAATTTTATCTTTTTTTTTCCTTGCATAATGAGAAAGTAACTTCCCCATTGCTTAATGTCTCTCAATGTGATTATTTTTGCAAAGGTGCACTTTACTGAAGCTATTGATCTCGGTGCCAAATTAACACGTTAATACAGTTTTGTCATAATGGTTACTGTCGCTCATAGATCCATAAACACGGCAGTACACTAAAGGAAGATGCACAGTATTTTTCAAAGTGATTACATGACATTGTTTCAGTATCACTGTTTCAGCAGAAACCATGACTATTTGTCAGCTAATAAAAAAAAACCCTGAACCAAACCCTGCCCAAAATGCTTGAATTACTTTTGTGATATGTTTCATAATAATGAAAGATTAGAAAAGTAAAACCAGTCAGATCCTCTGAGCAGAATTAAAAACAAGAATAATTTTGCAGCGTATGAGTAACTTTAAAAGAAAAAAATAAATCTACATTTTTGGAAGACTTCACTCTTACCTAGAAGGGAAAGAATGTGGCAACTAGATAGATGGAGTCCTCTTTCAGTTTCTTCCCCACCAAGACCAAGGCAGAACTGAAAATTAATTGAAGAATTTTCTTCTGGGGTTTTTGGGTGGTTTATTTTAGGATGAAAATCTAAACTTTTATGTTTTTATGGTCCGTCAACAGCTCTACACCTAGACTAAAGGATAAAGCCAGTTTATTTTTCTGTAGAATTTGCTAGTAAACCAGATCAGTGACTGTAGGGACACAGGATACTTAATCCTCAGCTGGAACTGTAGTCCTAAACTCTCAATTAATCCTTAGAAAGATCCCAGAAGATCCTGGTGAAATTCTTGTTTCCATTTCCAAATTTGATGGGACATGGAGAACAGTGCCGAAGGCTGTAGTCCCACTTCTAATCTTGTGAAACAAAGGAAAATAAATGCAGTTTAAAGTAATACTTAAAAAGCAGAGGATGTACCAAATTTTCAAAAAAAAAAGCAGAAAGCTAGAAGCAAAAGAGAAAAGAGCCTGTGTTTTTCTGGCTGTTCTGCCTAAATATAAACCTCACTTAATTTTTAATATGAAATTTGGAACAGAAGTATTCTGAGTGTATGTATACCATAAGTTAAGAAAACCCTACAGGAATCCAGGTGGTAACTGGATTTCAATCTGGATGTGATGAAAGATACAAAATTAGATGTCCGGAGTAGGCTGGAATGTGATTTCTCCCATAAAAAAACATATTTCATGTGGGTGCTGACAGAAACACTAATACAATTGATGCTACCAACTTACCACCCACCAACAGCAGAAAAATAAACCCCAAAAGGAACAAGCCTGCTATTTTGACTCATTGAATAAGAATAAATCTTATTATTACCCAGATTCTAAGGCTAAGAGGAAAAAAAAACAACAAACCAAATGTGTTTTATTTTGATTTTATCTGTCTGTGTCTAAAACTGTTGTTTAAACATTATAACCTTCCAAATAGTATGTTTGAGAAAGGCTTGTTTGGTAATTTAGTCTCTGGCACAGAAGCATATACAGTGTAAAAAGTTTCCCCATGTCTAGCTGCAAGTGTTGTTACATTCATTTTAGAAGCACAGATGAGCCCTAACTTAAAAGACAAAAAAACAAACAAAAACAAAACCACCAAAATGCAAAACAGCACCAAAGAAGGCACAACAACAGTGTTATGCTAAGCTGTAAAGAATTATCATTACATTTTTTCCTAAGAAATTAGTCTACAGTATGTTCTCTTCTGACAGGTTTGGTAATTTATAGATCTGATGCATTTGGATTATTGACTCGACCTTTGCCTTGTTTGTTGGTCCTAATACTTTACTTGCCCTGGGAGTTAAAAGTTTACAAAGAAATTACTTCCTATAATGTTTAATTAGAAACCTTAATGTAATTTGCAAATGTAACCCACAGACTTCTTTTATCAGGAAGGAGAAATAAAATATAAGGTAGACTTTTTCAAACGTTTAATGCCGGTCTAGGTTATTTCAGGAAAGAGCTTGATTTTCCTCAGTGATCTCAACAACAGTTGAAATACCTTGTAAATTGTACCAAGTGATCTTTTTGATTGCTGTACCAACCAGAACTATATATAGCCTTAGTGCCCAAACTGCTGTCATACCAGCCTGAATTTCAGGAGCTGGATTTTGCTTAACGCAGGACTTGAAATTTTGGCTTGAAATTCAAGGCAACACCACTTCAGTATAAAAAAAAGGCTTTATTTCTGTAGGATCTTTGCTTGATTTAAAATTTATTTATTTATTTAAATCTGATTAGCGCTTGATTTGTGAAATTAATATATGTTTAAGTTTCAAGAAAATATGTGTATAGGCCAACTAATTTTGCAAACCCCTAAAAATTATGGGCAAGCTTTATAAAACCTCAGACCTCATACTGTTTGTTCACTGCTCAGTTGGACGTCCTTTGGAATGGTGCCTACACATGAGGATGCTTGTCCATTTGCTGAATCGATTGCCCAAAACTTACATCCTAGGCACTAGTAGATTTTTCTTCCACTTATTTCTGCCCAGACCACATCTCTCTGTGCTGTGGAATCAGCTGCAGAGTTTTTGGGCCAGCTTGGTGCTCTGGGTGGCTGGTCCCACAGATGTGCATTTTGGGAGAAATTCTCCAACAGTGGCACCGGGTGACAGGGTGAGAGGAGGGGGCATTAGCAGGCTGGTGACCTCTGTTGCCTTGAAAACCAGCCACCCGCACATTATTTCCAGGAATAAGTCCTTGAATGACCACTATGGATTATTTAAACTCAAAACCTTGGTCCTTTTAACTTTTGAACTTTTTAGAGGTGCACTATCTCTGTTCATGAAGACATGGGCAATGTAATACAATTCTCCGGTGGTTTTCTTTTCAGTCATCGAAATGAATCACAACCACAGAAATTAGATCAGGGCATTGCCTTCAAAAGTTGAATGTAGCCAAAAGTGAAAAATATCAAATTCTGGAGTTCACATATTCTTTATGAGAACAAATTAAAAGACAAAAGATAACTAGGGCAAAATAAGATCTACTGCAAATCTGGACGTCTCAAAAGGATTCAGAGCTCATCTTCCCCTTTGCTGGCAATGATGGGTGGATGTAATGGAAGGTAGATCTGATTTAAAGTGACTAAAATGCACTCTATAGAGAAGTTCAGATTCCACCCTTTCCCCTAAAATTTTATATTTTAGTAGTTGACTAGAAAAAATGGGTCTTATTGCAAAAACCCAAACACTTGTAGGTCCTGAAGAGTTCTAAAAAAATTCAATATCCCCAAAGTCTTTAACTGATTATAAATAGCATGCAATGAATTTTAAGGAAATCTAATCTTTCCTAACATTTTAAGGGCACTTTTGAGGCAGAAGCACAAACATTGGAGTTTAAGTTTACCTTGCATTAGGTTTTGCCTGTGTGAACGCTCATGCTCGGTGTTAAATGTGAAGCTCTGTGTATCATTTTGGAGAACCTTATTGCATATGGGATGAAAACAAAGGAGTGTTGTATCCAAGAATTCTTATATGAAAACAACATCATAAAAAATACAAAACGTCGGTTAAAAACAGAACTTATGCTACCATGTTTCCAAATGCTGTAATTTCTTAATAATGGGAACTCATGAGAAAAAGATCAAGAACATTTTCTGCTTATCCATGTACACTATGTAAAACTTGAAGCCTTTTCACCCTGGAGGCAAAGAACAGGAAGATCTGGTATTTAGAAGTGGGCTTTGTAGGAGTCTCTTGAGTGACCTCTCTATTGCAGTGCAATCATACCCATGTACTAACAAAAACTTGCTATCACCTCAGATTGGCTTCACACTCTTGTCTGTAGAAATTGTGTCCTTAATATTAAAAGGAAACCCAAAGAAGGGAGAGCTAATCTAAAGGAACACATGAAGGGCAGGAAAAAACATAGTCACACTCTTATGAAGAATACTCAAGTTCAGAAGAATATTTCAGAAGAATAGTTCAACCTTTTTGGTTTTCTTATATAAATAGGTTGGCTCCAGATGTGGAAAACTGGTAAGAAACCATTCTGTTGTTCAGGAAAGTGTAGAACTGGTATTTGCTGTGATTGGGAAGGATGATAGGTTTTCTTACCTTTTTGGCATTTGACTTGAAGGAAAAAAACTTTGGGATGCTCCAGATGGAATCTGTCTTTGGTGCCTTATAAAGTAACAGAAAGAGAAGTAGTTGGTCAGATTCCTCTAAATTTTTAAGTAGTTGTTAAAAACCTGTTAGGCAGCCTCTCAGTCAGATAGGACAAAGGGAGAACTGGACTATTTATTTTAATAATCATTAGATCCAAACCTGGCCTACGCATGATTTGTAGCTATCATTTTGGGAACTTTTGTCTGTGCTTTGATTGACATATGGCTCTTTCATAAGTTCCTATTAGAGAAAAATCTCTGGGCTCGTCGATTTTCTGCAGGCTGTTATTTATTTTCAGGAACACCTTGCCTGTAGTTAATGTCCCTGAATGATTATCTGTGAAAAGTGTCTGGATACAGGACAAGTTTGAACAAAGTACAGTATTTGTTGTCTTTAGCATCAAAGTAGGGGGTTTATTTGCTGGATATGTTAGTGACATCATCCAATGCTTAAAATAAACTCTCTCTACAGGATTAAATATAACTTTTAATTGTTATGTAGCTGATAAAATATCCTAATCAAAATCTTATCTTGGGTTTATAAAAACATTATTATAAACATGCAGCTTTAACCTTCATTGATTTCAAGGACTCTGTCATTATCCCATTTTCCAGGGTGAGGTGATTTCTAATTACTGAGCATTCTGGTGCTTAATTTCATGTGATAAGCCTGAAACTAAAGGATAAATGGTCTCGCTCCATTCTGAGGACAAAATCATTTGTAGCAAATAGGAAAGAGGGAGAAAAGATATTGGAGAGAAAAGTCTACCAGCAGTACCCAGAAACATACATTTTACATAGCAAAATATCATTGAAACAAGGATCACCTGCAATTCACTCTTAGACAACCAAGATGTTTCTTCTGTACAATTTTTTTTAGCACTGTACTAGAAACACTCTGACAAATAAGGTGATCATTTCAACTTTTTAGCCAAATATCTAGACACAAGGCACATTGTGCTAACAGGAGGTTCATTATTCCTTGGGGTATTGCCTTAGTACCTCCAACTATTCGCTTTGGAGAAGACATGTGGATTATAATTTCAAAATACTGCTCCTTTCTCCACAATAGCACTGTGCCTGCTCATGTAATCTACCCACATAGTCCCACAATGAATACTTGCTTTCTTGCAATTGATATCAAAATTCTTTGTTACCAATTTTATTGTATTATTGTTTTACATAGAGGTGTTTTAAATACATGTTAAGAGGCTTACCTACCTAAAAGGATTAGTCAGGGGTAAAGATATCTAAAGACATATCCATTACTGTCAGTGATGAGGTGGGTAAGACCTGTGACATAAACTAAGCCTTTGTCTTGTTGAAAATACATACCAACAACAACTTTTGAAGATTTTTTTCCACGTTCTGTTGCAGGGTATGCGTAAGCAAAGATGGACTTGGGTCAAAACAGGGTTTGTGTATCCCAAGTCTATCTAATTCTCATCCCCCATTGCTGTTACAAGGCAACCAAGTGTCATGTACTTAGCTCATGCAGTAATTGTTAGTCCCAAGTACAGCTTTTCATCGGTGAATTATAAAGCCAGATAAACAACAATCAAGGCTTTATTGTGGCAGTTTAAAACCTCCTTTTCCTTTACCCTGTGCCTATGAGCACCTATGTTTGAAACAGCTGTTAACCTCATCTTAGATACTCTTGGGGACTGTTTATGTCAGTGCTTTTAAATCTGACCATTTTGCAGTTGGACTAAATTGTGAAGTTGGGGATGCCAAATTAAGAGTACATTCCTGTTTTGACTTGATACCTCTGTGGATGTAAGCCTTTACAAAACTGCACTCTCAACTGATCCACTCTTCAAGTGCCTTGTAATTAAGAGAGCGCCATTGATCTCTGTCCCACCACACCTACCGTGTGACATTGCAGAATACAGAATCTCTAGTGCTGTGGCTCAATGGGGGTTAAAAGAACAGCCAAATGCAGACAAAAGATGAAATAAATACTTTTGACCTATGTATCCTTCACTCTGTGGTACATGATGTTAATATAAAACTAATACAGTCTCACAGGAAATCCTCTGACAATGCATCAGTCTAAGTAATCTCTTTGCCTAGGAGAAATACCTCCTTACAAGGGAGTCTTGTTTTCTAAGTTAGGTTTTGTCTTTGTGTTTGTCTGGTGTCTTTCTTAACTGTATCTTTACAAAGATGGTGTCATAGTATATTGCAATGGAATACTTTCGGTAGCTTTGTATTAGTGGGACTAAGTGGAGAGTCTCTTCTAGTAGATCTACAGAGACCTCTAATTCCAGAAACAAGAATTTAGTGTTTAGGAACTCCTGGAAGACATGCCAATGTTTTACCAGCTGGTAAAACCATACCAGCTGGAAAAACTCTTTAGGTCTCATAGGTGTACATAACCTTGAACTGTCTAAGTGAATCAAAATCACTTTGAACTCCTTTAGTAAGGGCAATAATGCACCCTTATTAAAAAAAAAATCCTTTGATATAAATATCTTTATTGTTTCCCTCCTGTTGTTGCATCATAGAAAGAGAGAACAGAAACCAAAGGCACAGTTCTTAAATACCACAATGAGTTCTGGTTTTGTTAATTCCCAGCTATCAAATATTTCCTGGATTTTCTGACAGTGCTGTAGGGCATGGGCTTTGTGATCAAGATCTGATGTTTTGCTTCAGAGAAAGAGGGGCTTGTTATTTCCTGACAGCTTGCAGAGTTACTGCTGTAGCTTATGGGGCTGAAAGAGGCACAGATCTGTTCCTGTGGCTTTCCCATGATATTGTGGGTATCTGTTTAGGGTCCTGCAGTTCATTACAGGAAAAAAAGAACTACAATGGAACTCAAAGTGTTGTGAGCCCTAAACATTCAAAAATAACTTGTCTAGCAAATTATGTAATGCTAGCAGTGTGTGGATAATAGCCTCCCACTGATGTCTAACCTGTGCCAACAAAGAACAGGAATGCCAGCAATTGATGGTTGTGAGCTGTTCCTTTAGCTCAGACGTTGACGGCTGAATGTTTTGTGTTGCTGGAAGTCAAGCAGGTGATTCCTGCTGAGCCTGATACAAGTATGTGTGCAGCCTGCAGCTGCACACTCTACTAGACTTAGACACGTTGTTACGTGCTGTACTCTTTGCAAGAATGCAGTTAAAATTACAGAAATGTAGTCGCCTTGCAGTAGCAGGTGAGACCCTTTGCTACATCAGGGCTATCTATGTGCAGTATGGGACAGTGGAGGGTGTAGGTGAGTCAGCAGAATCTTGAGCATGACTTGGATTTGTTATTAATCATTCATCTTCACATTTAATCTTAAAAAGGACACTAGAATGCCCTGTGTTTGGGTGGTGGGTCCATGCATTAACACTCAGAGCCTATGCAGGTTGTCTAGGCTTTCTAGATGGCACAAGGTCAAAGCAAAGATGTGGTCCTACTGTCTGTGGGGAAGAACTGGGGAGGAGCAGTCCCAGGTATCAGTCCAGGTTGGGGACTGGCCTGTTGGAGAGTAGTGCAGGTGAGAGGGACCTGGGGGTCCTGGTAGATAGCAAGATGACCATGAGCCAGCAATGTGCCCTTGTGGTCAAGAACGTCAGTGGCATCCTGGGGTGTACTAGAAGGGGGGTGGCCAGTAGGTCAAGAGAGGTCCTTCTCCCCCTCTACTCCACCCTGGTGAGACACCTCACCTGGAGTATTGCGTCCAGTTCTGGGACCCTCATAGAACCCCTTGAAAGAATCCAGCGCAGGGCCACCAAGATGATGAGGGGAGTGGAACACCTTCCTTATGAGGAAAGGCTGAAGGGGCTGGGTCTCTTGAGCTTGGAGGAGACTGAGGGGTGACCTCATTAATGTTTATAAATATGTAAAGGACGAGTGTCAGGAGGATGGAGCCAGGTTCTTCTTAGTGATAGCCAGTGACAGGACAAGGTCCAAGCTGGAACACAGGAAATTTCATGTGAATGTAAGGAAGAACTTTTTCACTGTGAGGGTGACAGAGCACTGGAACAGGCTGCCCAGAGAGGTTGTGGAGTCTCCTTCTCTGGAGACATTCAAAACCAATCTGGACATGTTCCTGTGTAATCTAATCTAGGTGATCCTGCTCAGGCAGGGGGGTTGGACTAGATGATCTTTTGAGGTCTCTTCCAATTCCTAACATTCTGTGATTCTGTGAATCTGAATCTTGGAGAGAAGTAAGTATGAGCCAAGTACTGTAGTAACACGGTATTTGACTGACTGTCTAAAGGACTTCAACACAGCCAACCCCCTAAAGAATAAGTCTGATGAAATAAGACTGGCCAATGCACCGTTACTAAAAACTATCCAAAGTACAGGAGATCCTGAGTTAACCACACTGGAGCTACTCCTCAAGAATGTGCCCACTTCCACTGATGAACCCGGAGATCATCTCCAGAGGGTTGAGATGATTTCACTCACTTCTTTGTAAAGCATAGCTGCCGGGGGAAGAGGACATATTAGTGAACTATTCCAATCCTACTCACCTCTTTACACTATCTCAGTAAATAAATCACTCTCACTGAGGCACAGAAAACACAGAATCATCTTTGTTTTCTGATGTAGGATTTTAAAACTTTCATTTATCTCTGTGCTTTACACACAAGGAACTAAAGTGAATGTTGAAAAAATGAAAACGTCCCCCCATACCACCCAAATTTACATCAAAATTAATATCCAAATAAATGGTAAAGAAGGATATTATGGGTAAATTAGTGTTTAGTGGCTCTGGCAGAATTACCACTGGATTGCACAGTAGTTGGGTAAAATCTCCCTTTATTGACTCTGTGTTTTAATAAGGAGTCACAAGTTCAGGAGCACATCTGTCCTTTTAAATAAAAACTCACATTACTTCTGAAAATGTGCTATTCTCTGTCTCCATATGTATAGGAAGAAAGATCTCACTCTGCAGTTCAGATAGGATTGAAGTGATTCCTGTGTGTAATATTTTTAACATCCGCGAAGGCAGGCATATGCAGAGAGATAGTAAAGGATGTTTTGAAATAAGAGGCATGTTACTACTGTGTTACTGTTAAAGACTTTGTCTACTATGACATTTGTATGATGCTCATATTTAAGCCATGCCTTCAGTTTTACATCACAATTAAGCCAGGTGGATATTTAACCACAAAATGGCATGTCATTGATGCTCAGCACCTTTTATAACAAAGCAGGCATGGGCGTGTTTAGCAGTGATTGCTGAAGTTCTGCATTTAATACTTGTAGTGTGCAACACAGAGTTTGATCAGAGCTCAAATCTTCAACGCAGGCTCTGATTTTGATCAGTGGCACTTACGCACTGGGGCAGTGACATTTCATATTACATGATCTACTTTTCAACTCCCTTTGGCATAGAAGTAGAATCTTTCTTCCTTGCATAAAAAACTGTAAATCAGATAAGAATTGATTATATTTGTTGGTTTAATGAAGTAAGATAGTGGATTTCTGACTAATACATTGGAAAGTATTTATATAATAGAGAGTCCTGCCATCGTAAATCACTTTGTGGTGAATGCAACTATTTTTTATTGGAGGTCACCAGAGTTAGCAACAAAGTCAATTCAAATCAAATCCCACAGCTGCTGTATGCATCAGAAGACTGCAAAGGAATTAATGCACTTACATATTTGCTCACCATGCATGACTAAATTAAATATTAACAGTTTGTATGAAGATGAAGATGAAGATGAAGATGTCTCACGTTAGTGCCAGTTAATACACTTTTATGCCAAGCAGTCCAAGTGCCTGTTCAATAGAGACTGGCTGGAGTTTACATTTAAAAAAACAGACTGCATCCTGTCAGCTAAGGAATATATTGATGGTGTTTTTCCACTATAGAGACTAGGATACAGTTTTGAAAATGTGATGAATTGCTCTCACAGTTAAATTACTTCCTTTGGCAAGAAAAGTTCAGTTCTGAACTTTTAAACAGGGTATTTTTTTTTTTTGTGTTGTCTACATTAATACCCATGGAGCAAAATTGCTGTAGTGGGTGTTGTTGAAGCCATTTCTGCTTCCTCTGTAGCTCAAGTTCAGAGTTTGCTATCTCATAATTATGTTTAATGAGCAAATTCTAAAATACAAGAATGTTTTCCTTCTTTTGTTTTGACAGAACCTGGCACAAGGATACATGGCTCAGAGATGTAGAATGATGGGTCTTAAACTTCATTTTTTTCAATAAAAACAGCAGCAGTTCTCTGAAACAGAAAACTCCTCTGTAGTTATGATGCAAAAAAAAAAAAAAAAGGAAAAAGCCTGTTTCTTCTGATGTCCTTTTTTCCTTTGGGAAAAATAAGTGGACAGTTATGATTCAGTCTGTCCAAGGATCAGGATCAGCAAGTATGTTTGCCCTTTCTTCCCTCCTTTATCTTGTTCTAAGTGGTAGTGTTTGATGCAAATTCTCAAACAATTAGGTATCTTGGTAGATTTTAGTACTTCTGCTTTAAAATTATTGGAAATCTCTCCAGAAGACACAATCCGATCCATTAGAAAAGTGAATTAGACTTCCTCTTATATTTATGAGCATCTGTTATGCAGAGGCTGCCCGTAGGCTCCTGCACATGCAAGAGGGAGTCAATTTATGCCATGCATCCTATGTACCACCATGACACTGTTTGTCGGTGTCAGGGGTGAAAACTCCCTCTCAGTTGTGCCAAGTTCAACAACAGATCTGGCTGTGTTATGCATATTGACCAACTCTGGGACAAAATTAACTCCCCAGCCATTTCCTTGCCTTTTTTAGAAACCTGTTGAAGATGACATAAAAGGTTATTGTTACTAAGGCTACATACCAAAAGCAGCCTAATATGCAATGCGTTACTTGACTGAAAGAAACCTGAGGAAAAAGCTAATCTTGCTAAGCTGCTTCATAATAAGCCTCCTGTGTCTTCAGGAACATGGAAGGGGTTTGTGGCTCTGCAGTGCCACAAACTTACAGCTTGGCATCGTTCCACTGCCACTGATGAATATAAGTCAATGCTTCCAGCATGTGTATTGTCCTAACTTGAGTGCTGGTTTATACCGTGATAATACTGTAGACCTACTAAACTATCTATCTACGTGGTTAACAAAAAGGTCTCTGAGCAGGAGCCATTCTGAAATGCTCCATTCAAAGCTTAAGCTGTAAACTAAATGACAGGAATAATTATGATGTCAGATAGATTAACAGCCAGTCAGTTCCTGGCCATAGAACTACAGGATGTATTGAAAAAGTCAGTGATCTAAATTGAAGGGCACAAATGCCAGTCAAATGGACTAAGTTTAAGTCTTTTCCTGGGTTCTACAATTACACAAATGTAATTAAATAATAGAGTGGTCATTTTTGGAATTAAATAAGGCAAGAACTCAGTCTGCTTTTTCCTTAGCCTTATTTATAAGTTCAAGTCATGTGCAAGGGACATTGGGGGAAAAAAACCTGTTCTTTATTTACACCTGTGTAGCTCGATTTGGTCCTAAGCCTGAAATGCCATGAACAAAATACAACCAATTTTCAGTGGACTGTGGCCCCTTGAGCACAGTAATCCAATAAAATGAGAAGAAGCAGAATAAAATTAGATTAAGAAATTCTTAAACCCATTTCTGAGACCTATACACTTGTATGAATTAAACAAAATCACTTTCATCTGTGCTAGATGCTTTCTCATACTTTATATCACAGGATATGCATGCCGCTATCAATACCATAAATAAATTGAGGCACAATCAAGATAATTCTCAAATTTCTGAGTCACCTAATAATAATGTAAATGAGCTCTTCCTTTCAGAAGCTAAAAATTCATTGCATAATTATATATGGTGAGATATAAATTATTCTATATACTTTTATATATAAATTATAACTTGATAAGTATGTAAGGCACCTAAATAAGGTGTCAGCACCAACATATGAAAAATTCAATTTTGTTTCATCTTAAACAATTACAATGGGTGTACTTTGTCCTCCAATTATTGTTAACCTCTAAACTCCTGCTTTGCATGCAAATTCTGTTGTTCCAAAGGCTGAGAGAAAACTATATGTAGGAATAAGCAAGAGGCATACTGGGAGCTAATGGAGCATTTCTTGGCATGTGTGGATACCCAATGTGGTGCAAGCTGAAATCTGTTGTACATCATACCAAGAAAAAGATGGTTCTTAACTCTGGAGCTAACTTGAGTTATGTGAAACATTCAGAACTTGCAATCTTCTTTTATGCATTTTGCTGGAAAAGCCATGGCTGATGCCTTCTGCTGTAACACATTAAATTTCATGTAACTGAACTGGACTCTGCAAAGTGGGTAGGCAGTATTTCCCGTGTTAGATTTACCTCCAACAAAAGGCATATTTAGACTCAACCTATATAACTCATCATATGATGAGTTATAAATCCACAGTAGTGGATTTATTCTTAATCCCATCAGATTTATCTCTAAAGAAATGGTATGGTCCTTTTGAGGAAAACTAATCTTAAAGATGTTCATAAAAACTATTCTAGTAATTGCCGTGAAAAGCATTGATTGAATGTTTGGTCAATCTTTCTGTCAAAACTCGGTCTAATTTTTTTCATCTTCACATGCATAGCTCTCTCAGGTTTATTTTGGTGTATTTAATCCTGTTTAGTCTTGCTCTTACCGATTTTCAAGATGGAAGTAATGGAAACATTGCTTTTCCTCAATGTGCAAAGCACTGCAAAACACTGAGTACAAAACATGCCAAGTTTTTCCAAGGTGCAAAACACCATTAAACCTTGCAATCTTTCTTTATTAAAACTATGAGAATTTTTGCTGTGTGAAGACTTTCCATTTTTCTGGGAGTGATTTATTAATCTTTTTTTGCAATCAGTCTCCCTTTATGACAATTTAATTAGGGGTGATTGTTATTTCCAGATTATGTGGATAAGGTTACAAGTGGTAAGATTCAAAATATTGTTATTACTAATAACATTCTGACATGACAATCTAGGACATATGATTTTAAATATATATCTGGGATTTAATAAAGCTGAAATAGTTTGAAAGGTGATATTACCTATAATATAAAATCAAGATCTCCCTCAGCCAGTGTCAGTGGGCTCATGCCCCAGATAATTCACAGAATGCTTGAAAAAATCTTTGCATTCCACACAGGATAAATTCATAAATACACGAGACAGAGGGAAAGTCACCAAAAAACAAAAAAGAAGTCCAGTGTCATCAATAAAGAGAAACTGATGGCTGGCACAGGGGCACCTTTCTGGCAAACCTGTTCCCTCAGCCAGGGATGATTCTGCTCATCTTGGATCTGATGACAGACTCTGACAGTCAAATAATTTTGGGGTTTTGTCAAAATGAATCCTGCTCTCAAGTTCTACTCATTCCAGTGTCTTCACAGAAGTCCATAATGAAGTGTGTGGTGTTTGAGATGTAAGGGACCAAGCAAAGTCAGGTACCCAAGTATATAACATTATGTGGCAAATTCAAGACTGCAGGAAGGTATGACCAACAAAGGCAATAGAGAAATGCCTGTTTTTCATAATGTAGGTGTTGGCAAGGGACTATGACAAAGTCTCAGAGTTACAGAGAACTTGCCCACAAAAAAATTCAGTGTGACCTGGAAAACGGTGTTTCTAGAATACATTTCAGAGAAGAGGTATGAATGGAATAGATGAAAAAATATGTTTCCCATTGGAAGAGAAAGTGTGCTTATATATAATCTTCATAAAACAAGCAAATGTGAGCATTTCATAAAGGAATTAGGGAATGATAAAAGTCAATTTAGTCTTCTGAGCACAGCAGTAAATGTAAATTCTGGTGCTTTTTCAGAATAAGTAGTTTTGTGTAGTTGGCCAAAATTGTGTGAAATAAAACCATGTACTGTCATGGATGCTTGATATAGAGGATTCCCTAACCTCTCTCTACCTGAACACACTGACTTAAGGGACAGGGGACAAAGATTACAAGATCCTGCCTGGTGCAGCAGGCATGTCTCCTCCGTGACCACTCCACCCTCCCAAGTGCCCTGGTATAATAACAGCAAAGCTCTGCCATGGAACCAAACAATGACAAGGATGATGTCTCCTTTAGCTTAGACGTGTTGCCAGGGTTAAGTTGGCCAATGTCCTGTGTCAAAACTGCTTCCGTAAAGAAAAAGAGACTCTTCTGGAACAACAGGTATGTTGATCATAGGTGGCTGAATATGAGCCAGCAGTTGCCCAGGTGCCCAGGGTGGCTAACAGCATCCTGACTTGTATCAAACGCAGTGTGGCCAACAGGACCTGGGCAGTGAGGAAACAGCATCAGGTTGCACCAGGGCAGGTTCAGATTGGATATTAGGAAACATTTCTTCACTGAAAGGGTTGTCAAGCACTGGAACAGGCTGCCCAGGAAAGTGGTGGAGTCACCATCCCTGGAGGTATTTAAAAGGATATGGTTTAGTGTTGGACTTGATCTTAAAGGTTTTTTACAACCTAAATGATTCTATGGTTCTTATACTAGTCATTTTTTTCACTTCAGAGACTGATAAAAATAATTCTGTGCCACTAGTCCATCTTTGGGACAACTGAGGATGGTTTTGGCTTTCACTTTTTTTCCTATTTTAAAACAAGTCTCTGGGTTTTTACTACATATGAAAATGACAAGTCTCTTAAAAAAATGTTAAGTTCTGTGAGTTTGTGTAGGGTGGCAGAAGGATTATCTCTGGGATGTTTATTCTTTCCTAACAGCTAGAAAATTCTTATATTTGCATTCTGTTTTGATCTCCTGAGTCAGTTCCTTTTCATGCTGACGGATAGGTAATGAATGTGTCAGTGTGACACCGTGGTGCATAGCCTCAGTTAGTATTACAGGAGTTATACGTGTTCACGGAGAGAATAATATCCCCTTGTGACACAAACATTTAGATGCAAGTCCTTGAATAGAGGATAGTGTAAGAAGCATTTTAAATTGACTGTGTCATTCCAGTTAATATTTTATTAGAGTATTCTGCTATTATTATGTGTTTTGTGGTAAAGAGTCACGTACCCTGAGCTGTATAGACAGCCAGGGTGAGAGTTGGGCTGTCCTGTCTCTGGTCAAACCCCATCACAGACAGTGCCGGTTGTATGCAGACCAGCTGCATTAAGTCAGCACTGACTAACCTCACACACCCATCAGCATTCAGCACCAGGGCTGTTGCTCCTTGCAAAAGAGTCCAAAGGACAGGCATGGCGCAGCATTCATGGACATGAAACACGTTATAAATACATTTGCAGAAGATTTTGCACATTGCCTGCTCCATATCAAGTAATTTTAGAAGTAGAGAGCCTTAAGGTATTTGAAAAGCAAATAACACAGCTGTATCACAGGGTGGATTTGTTTTTCACTCAGTAACAAGGAGGAGGAGCCCTCTGCTGCTGAGGAGCCTGGCCTTCCCCAGCTGTGGGAGATGAGACACTTAGGAGAAGATCTTACAAAGGGGCTGGGGGCAGGTGGGTGGCAGTTTTCTTGGAGGAAATATGGTGAGAGTTGGTCAGAGGAGAGGCAAGAATAAACAGGATCCTCCCTAACACTGAAGGTATGCGTGTTTTATTGGCTTGGTAGATGAGTTTTTTTAATGTTTCTAGGAAGAGGAGTGTTAGGGTTAGGGGTTGAAGTGATTGTTAGCTGCTGTGGGTACTGGTGCTGCTCTTGTGGGCTGTGATGGGTACAGCTCTGTGGTGTGGGGGCTTTCAAAGCCACCAGCAGCCTGGGTCGCAGGGGTAACAAGTCAAGGGCTCTTGGAAATGTCTGCCTTAGAGTCGTCTTGCCTTTCTGTGGCGCTGTTGGTTCCCTTCTGGGACAAAGCAGGATTTTTGGGGTTGTGCTGGAGCTGTGGGCTCCTCCTTTCTCCCTCTAACATCTTTGTTAATAGAACATTACTGTGTTAGGTATGTAGTCATCCATGTATGAGGCATCAAATCTATCAAGATGATGATGCTAATTTGCATGTTGAACAGTCTAGTTGGTTCTTTCCCTGCCTCATAGTTAGCACAGGCTTCCTGTATGCCTTGCAGTAATGGGAAGGCCTGCTGTCTTTTTTGTTTTTCCAAAATGCATGTGGTCCCTGAAGTACATACTTGGGTTGTTGTGAAGGCACGAGATGTAATGCTTCTGAATTCCAGCCAGGATTTTCAGATGACCCTAAAATAAAAGCAGCCCCATACATTCATCCCTGCTCTGGGGCCATAGGGCTACTTCAGGAATTACCCTATAGTCCTGGTTTCCTTATTGGTATCATCTCAGTTGCTGTCATGGAAACTTGCACAGTTATAGTGACATGTTTCCTTACAGAGGCTTTCATACCTGAACAACAGAAAAAGAGATATTGAGAAAGGTTAAGGCTCATGATGTTAAATAGCTATTGACCTCTTGGATATGTTGCTTTTCAGCTTTTCTTGCTATTTTGGATAATTCTGAAGCAGCTTTGGGCTGTCTTGGTTACTTTTGCAGCTCTGTTCTATATAAACTGTTTGTTTGTTTTACCAGCATAAACCTGCCAAATTGCAGCTGTTTCAAGTAATATCATATCTGCTTTTTATCTTTGCTGTCCTCTTATGTACATTGCTGTCTTTAAAGTCAATAGCTCTTAAGTCATTTGTGGGAGGTTCTGCTCTTGCTGTGAAATGGCATACGAATGTAAGTTTAGCAATATTTATTTTTTTTAAATGTTGCCTCAAGCCAATGTTATGAGAATTGGGTCAAATGCAAACAATGAGGGAGCAAAAGGAAATGAAAACTAGCTTCTCTAGGCATAGACAAATTGAGATTTTGGTGTTGTGGTAAGACATTAATATTTTGGATAATGGCTGTGAAAATGATTTTCTTTCCAAAAAAGAATAAAAATGTTATGATATTTGAAGTACAACATGACTATTGCAAGCTGAGTCACTGAAAATGTACATGGGGGGTTTGGGGCGGGTGGGGAGGAATTAGTGCAATGTTTTACAGCCAGCTTTTAAAGCTTTTGGTACAAGAAACTTCTTTTTATATGAACAAAATATTGAAGTGTTTGGGCTCTGGTTTTTATAATGTTATTTCACATCTGACAGAGGTTTGCTACCTTCTTTGTAAATACATGTCAGGTAATTCTCGAATCAGGCTTGTAAATCAGCTCAAAATATGTTGGGGAGCATCCTTTAAGATTCGGGGTGTTTGGGGTCACAGCCTATCAAATTTTAACAGGTCTTGCCAAGAGCAGCTTGGTGACCCCACGGTCAGATCCTGTTGCAGATCTTGCTTTGTGTTCCTCCTCATGTCTGTATGCAGTCAGGACAAGGCCTTGGGCTTGATGCAGCAAAATGAACCTTTAAAGAAAATATGCTGCTGCTTTTTAGCTTAAAAGAGAGAAACCTTTTAAGAGATATAACTTCTAATCAAGTAAACAAAAAATCAGCTGTTCTGGATTTAGGTAAATGTCTGTAGACATAAAAACTAGTTTAATCTGTAGCCAGTTGACCTTTACTATACACCACCAAACTCCAGTCCCTTGTGCATGAGTATGGAAATCTGTAGTGTAGGGTCAAAAAGGAAAGAAGGTGAAGAGAAAAAATACAAGTTCTTGAAAATGACAGGCTGTTGTAACCAGAGCTTCCAGCTGAAATACTGGCCTGAGGCAGTTGTTGAGCATGGACTATTATGCTCCAGCCAATTTAGCTTTTTCAAAAGCATCCTCAACAGCAAGCACTGAGAAGGCTCAGTCAATGTTAGGCACAGATGTACTCCAGCTAAAACACTTGTGCTTCTGCTGTTCTGTACAGTGGTGTTGGATGGAACCCTTGTCTTGAATGTAAACAGCACCCTGCAAGGGGTGGGGAAGGAGGTACATGTGGGAAACTACTTAGCACCCCCAAAGTTTGGGATGGTCAAATAAAACCATTTATGGTATTTGGGTTATTGGTGTGGTTGTTTTGTTTGGGGTTTTTTCTCAAGGAGTTGGGGTGGTGGTGTTTATCCATTGCCTTTATTTAATCATATATTTTTACTATCTTCCTACAAGATTTGTTCTGGGTTTGCTATTGGTGTCCACAGTTGACACAGTTGACAGTTATACACCAGCATAACATTTAGTGTGAGATTAAATGAGGAACATATGATTAAACTTACCCCTTTGGCAGGACTGAGAAACTGCTGCAAATTCAGTGTATAGTGTCTGGTTGAAGACATGTTCAAGCATACAATGTACTTATATATAATGTTTTTCTACATAAAACTTTGAAAAGCTGCATTCATTCATTCTGCAGCAAATAAGAAACATTCTTCAAACAGGGCTAGAGAAACAGTCAGGGCAGTTGTTAGAAGCACCTGAACCATTTTCTGTTGTTTGGAAATTACCCTATTTCAGCTTCAGAAATGCTCTCACCAGATTTTAAGCACTTGAGTTGGATTTCAGATGTGCTTGTTTATTTCATTCTAAACTTTCTAACTCATTATTCTGATGTGGATGACCTTCCAAAAATAATAATAATAATAATAAAACATCAACAGACTGCTACAGAAACATATTTTTCCTGGCGATAAAGCTAAAAATGGGGGTGGGAGATATCCTGAAAGATTCTTTTCATGTTAACTTTCTAAAAGGTGAGTTTTTGCTCACTGAAGACTACCAGATGCCAGATTTTTTTCAGTAATATAAACAACATTTCAATGTTTATTTGTGCTTGACTTAGCTGATTAAATGTTAGGATTTTTTTCTTTGAGCATATTCTAACCTGCAGAATTTTTAATAAAGTACTAATTGGGGGGAGGGGTAATAGTGTGGTGGTACAAAAGCTTCCACATCTAAGGAATGTGACACAGTCTCCCATGATTTCAGAGCTGCTATTGTAGTATTGGAAAAACATGTAGAGGGTTTGCTTCCATGGATAGAAAAATTGTGGAAAACTGTAAAGAATAAGAATCTCAACAATCTGGAACAAGCAAGCTAAAACAGATGGTAGAAAGAAAAAAACACTTAAGGAAAGAAAAAAGCCTAAACAAAAACACCCCTAAAAAAATCCAGGCGAACCCCAAAATTGAACTCATATGTTTGAACGAGATTAGAGAGCGGTATACAAGCAGATTATGTGGTAAGTCAAAGGACTGAAGGATATACTGGAAAGCAAAAGAAAGCATTTTAAACTTGAAGAAGAATTTTTTTTCAGAAGTTTGACTTGCTGAGCTTTTCTTTACCAGTACAGAACTAGCAGGCATCTTCTGCGTATTGCAAACATGCAAGCAGCACTCTGTGATACAGTAAAAGCAGAGTATATAGCACATTAATATATTTAACACAATCTCTTTCATGGGTTTGTATAGCATTTAGCTTTTATAAAGTGATATAGTGAAAAAAAACTATTCACAAGAGTGTTAAATATACATTGTAAACTCTTGATGATATGATTGTAAGGTCCAAACCTGCTAATTTTTTGGGGGGGAGGGGAATTTCTATTTTAATTGGAGGGAATAGGATGATATTTTAGGAGAGAAAGGAGTTGCTGTGTCTCAAGGGAATCTTCAATGCTGCATAACTACAAGAGAAATAATTCATAAAACATGAAATTTGAAGTAAAGTTCTTCTTCACGTTTTACTTGTTCCTAATTTGTCCCTAAGCAAATCCAGTTTTCAGTAGGACAATTTTCACTTCTATCTGCTTTTAATGTACTGTTGACTTGTTGCAAGTTATGGAAAGCTTTTGCCTTGGAAGTTCTTTGCAATTAATTTTTTTTGCCCTGTCTTAAGGCCTAACACTATCAGGTGCAGAACAGCCTCCAAGTTTTTAAAGATAAGAGTGTGTCTACTGTGATACACAATAGCCTTCAAGTTAAAATCCACAGTGCTTGGTATTTTGCTGCTACTAATGCTAAAGAAAAACTGAAGACTGAAATCAATGTGTAAATATATATAAAGTATCAAACTGTTGGTGTTGGTAGTGTGGGCAGAGGACTGGAGGTTTTTGTCTGGATGGTGCTGTAACGATACTACCTGACTGTAGTAGAACTAAGAGGTCGTCAGAGGATGAATGAGAAGTTCAAGGGGTTATGTGGCTAAGCCTTTATTCTGTAGTAGTTTAAGGGATCTTTTATTTAACTGCAGAGAAGGTTTGCTCGTAACTGAACAGGAATCAAACGTGGCAGGAAGCCTTTACCTGCAGTGCTGCTCAGCCACTTCCTTCTCCTCCCCGCTGACACACATGCTCTCCCTTCCTCCAGTTCTCTCTAACAGTTTTTCTTCTGCTGTCCCCTTTGGCCTCCTATGAAGGATACTTACACCTATCCCCTGTATTTCCAGGCTTTGGTTCTATTTATTCATTTATCTCTTCCACTGAGATGACCAGGAAAGCAACACGCAAGTTACGGTAACACACAGCTTCCCTGTGCCCTAGAAAATCAGTTGCCCTGTTCACAGGGGGTGGAAGAGGGATCATTAGGTGGTGGTCCAACAGCACCTCTGCCATGATATGTGTCAGAGGATGAGGAGGCTTTATGAAGATGCAGGTCAGCTGAAGAAAACAGTGGTTTAGAGTTGTATGCTATAGGAAAAGTTCTTCCCTGACTTCAGTCACTGCTCAGTTGTGCATGCAGCAGATCACTATCACAGAGGCAGACTTCTACGTTATTGTAGGAAAGACACTGAGGAACTGTTTTGTATCCCAGCTTGGGGACAAGTTCAGTAGCCAGGATCACACTGTTTGCAATGTATGGTAGACTTTGCTTCCTGAGCGCTAGTAACCTTGCAGTTTTATGACAAAGCTAAAAGAGTTGCTGTAATAAAAATTACATTTGAGGTCAGTGTTTTTTCCTTTGTTTCATTTAGAAGAAAAAAGTAGGAACAATTCCATTCCTCAAGTTATATTGGAAAATATTACTGCTTTTAAAAAACAAGGATTCATCAGACTTGCTTATGTAGATATCCATGGATCTTTTGCTTCAGAATAATTTAATGATGAGGGAAACTTATGTATCCATTATCAGTGAATAGTGCATCTTGGAAAACCTGATGCTTTTATTGACATTTTAATGACTTTCTATATCACAGTAAGCAAACTGCATTATGATTTTTCTCAAAGTATTAGTCAGATTTATTGTAAACCCCCACAACCAACGGGTGTGAAGTCCTTTAGCCTTGGCTCACCTGTTACAGAGCTCTCCAGTGATGTCAATTTTTTTCCTTCAAAGTGCTTATTTTTTAGTATTATCCTGATTTCTATGCCTCCCACAAGATTAAATTTTTAACTGTTAATTTATTTTTTTTTCAGAAAAGATTTGCACTTTTCCTAGTCAAGAGTCTGTATGCAACTGGCCCTTCAGATAAAGACCATCTCTCTAACAACCAGGTAGTGCAGGGTGCATCTTCAACTGAAGATATTGGAGTGTTCTAATTGTACTTGTGGAGTGCTGGAGATGGTCTCTTAAGGCATGAAAATACTGAATGACTTTGATCTATTCATTCCAGTGTCACTACTTAGTAAGATTGCTATGCAAGACTTAAATTGCTAAAACAAAGACAGGATATTTATCAGCTGTTGCAGTTAGTCAAATGATAGGAAAGTAGGAGTTCCAGTGGAAATGTTAAATGTTTTTCATGATATAATAATTTGGTAAGACCAATGTTGTGTTTTTTTTTTCCTGCCCTGTGTAATAACAATAGGCATCCGTATGCTGCTGCTTCTGAGATCCAGACCCTCTACAGTCACTTTGCTAGCTGTATTTCATTAACTTTTATAAACCTCTTGCCTTCAATAACAGCAAATGAAACTCTGGCACAATGTCTCCCTCTAGGCCACAGACAACTCCAACTTCCAATAATTCAGTGTTGGAGTTGAATAAAAGACAAATTATTCTGTCATGTGTCAGTGGCTACAATACATCAACCGGTAACACAAGGTACTTACTGTGAAGGAAGCAGGGATGGTTTCAATTACTGCCAGATACTTAATTATCCATGGTGCAGGGGTGTGTGAAGCTGCTCGGCTCATTCTCTCTTACAAAGCACCGCTTCCTGTTTGGCTCCAAACTCTGGGTTTCCTGTGCTCAGGCACACAGGACCAGAAACAAAAGTTGAGGTTTCAGTGTTTTTTTAATGTTAGATTAAGAAAGTACATTTGATAACCCTAGTTCTGTAAAAAAAACAAAAAAAAACAAAAAAAAACAAAAAAAAACCAACCCCAACAAAACAAAACCAAACCAACCCAACAAAAAACCTATACTGAGAATTAACAAAAAGCCATCACACCTTCTGGATGCATCTGTTTGTGCACAGCAGAGCTGCTGTTGGAGTGCAGCAACCACAAGCACTCTAGAACTGCTTCCTTGTGAAAAACCTTTATATGATCTTTCTCAAAGCAAAACAACACGTGACCCTTCCAGGGGTATATAGTAGTTTACTGGTATTCTTAACCTTGGTTTGTTCTTAACCTAGTGTTCTGATGTACTAGCTTTGCGTGCTGAGAAGGGGTTTTTGGTGACCGGACTGAGAAGCTACACTCCTCTGACTAACCCTGCTTGAAAGAGTAACAGAAGCTCTTCTGGTAGTGTCCTTTCTGATTTACCTTCTGGAACTCTTGCAGCTTGCTTTGTCCCTAGCAAATATTTTGGTGTTTTGGGTTTTTTTTCCCTCCACTTTGTCAGACTCTGCACTATTTTTCAGTTTGGCAAAGACTGATGCTGAAAGGCAACCTACTGAAAACACTCATCTGTAAACTTTGGAAAGAAAGCAGGGGGTTTATGTACTTTTTTTTTTTTTAAAGCAAATGCTGTAGAAAACATTGGGTTATTTTCCTGAGGAATTTGCACAAGTAAATTCAGGTTTCTAAAATGGGATTTTATTTTCCTGTGGGCTTAGATAAGAATCCTGGCTCAAAATATTTTTATAGAACTATGATATTTTCAGGATAGTACCCCAAAGACTTGATAGAAGAAAACTATTACATAGATATCAAAGAAATAGGTCAGAATCACACACCTGTCATTTCCTACTTTTTTTTTTTTCTCGTGTATCTTTAATGTCTTTCAGAATTAAAAATAAGGTTTTCCCTCCATAAGGCATGACTCATGGTTGGGAGGAGGCTGAACCTGAGTGACAGAGACCTGCTACTGTGAGCACTTGTAGTGTCCTAGCTACACCTCACTGATGGATATGTTCATCCAAGAAACTGTCCTGTTTGAACTTTCACTGTTTATGAAGCAGTGGCTTAACAAATTTCTAGATTTGACCCCTTTCTGGCAATGTCCTCTGCAGAGCTACTCTCAATTTAGAAAATTACTTCCCTTACAGGTCATAAAAGAGTACTGACAACTACAGCTTCTGTTCCTCTCGTCTTTGAGTCTTTTCCAGTGGAAAAGCGGTTTTGCTCTTGCAATTAATTTTCTGAAAAAAATATTGTTAGGAGCAGTCTCACTTGTCCAAATACCTCAAAATACTTATGACCTCAATCAACACAAGTTTTCCCCCTCTAATAACTCAGCTGTGAAATAAAGATGTTCTTTCTGAGGCTTTTAGTACATGTCCATGAGTGACAATCATCTTAAGAGACCTGATTTCAAGTAGAAAGGTCACCTTTTGATGGGATTTTTGTGTAGCAGGCAATTTTTAAAGAAGAAAACCAATGCCAAATAATGTTTTTGGCATTTTGACTACAAACTGTTATCCCATAAAAATTAAATCAACAATCTGACATTGCAGGCACATGTGTGACCTTAGTGTGAGTGTGTTAGTATGTAAGGATTCAGCCAAAATATTTGAGAAAACAGAGGTTAGCTTTTTTTTTTTAGTGACATTCTGTCTCTTGTTCTTGAGAGTCTTTGCTTATTCAGATTTCAGAACACAAAATACCTTGCTTCATAGGTTTTGTTATCAAGTATGTGTGGGGTTGTACTGGTTTTGGCTGGGATAGAGTTAACTTATTAGCAGACTGTATGGTGAAATGTTTTGTATTTTGACTGAAAATAACTGTTAATCTACTGCTGAACAGTGTTAACCACACCAAGGAAGGGAAGACAAGAGGTCAGGAGACCTGGCCCAAGTTGACCAAAGGGATTTACCATATGATACCAAGTTGTGCTCAGCTATAAAACTGGGAGTGGGATGAGGAGTTTGCCAGGGCTTATTGTTGTTTGGGGACTGGCTGGGCAGCAGTTAGCTGATGATGAGTGGTTGCTTTTTGCATCACTTCCTTTTCTTTTGTTTTTCCATTTTTTTTTCCTCTTATACTTGTTAAGCTGTCTTTATCTCAACCTCAGAGTTTTCCCAGTTATGGCCTCCCAATTTTCTCTTCCCCACCCTCCTCATGCCAAGTAGAGGGTCAGTGAGCAAGCAGCTGTGAAGTGCTTAGCTAGCTACCACAGTTATCCCACAATAGGGGGTATGGCCAGTTCAGAAAAATTGCACGGATACCAGGAGCTAAAAATGACCTGATTTAATGCTGTCACTCCTTAACTACTTCTTCACAGATTTATACAAATCTCTCCTGTAATTTATTACACGTCTGGTTGTTGGGAGAGGGCAAATATATTTCGTTTTTGCTAAGTAATGTATGTATGCATGCATACAAGAAGCTACTTTGTCAATGTCACATTAATTATCCAATAATATTGAACGTAATTCTTGCTGTAAACTTAGATCTGTTTTTCCTTGCATCATAATAAATTATGTACTAAACCATACCTGTTACTGCAAAAATGTTTCTAGTAAAGCTCATCCCTGCCAATTAGCTTAAAAATAAATAGCAAGATATTTCCGCTGTCCTCTATATATTCAGGTTTTATAAATGTCTTCTGTTTGTATGGATGGGCATTACTGTTTAATAAGAGTCATCATGTAGTGGTTATGTTGCAGAAAAGGCAGTCAAATAAGTAGATTCAATTTTTTTTCTTCCTGACCTAAATTTCAGTAAAGAAATTTGTAATCATTGCATACCATTTCCCTTGTCCTATGCTCTGTCATAAGTACTTCAGTTCTTTATGATTTTTTTTTTTGTGGTCATGATTCTCTGCAGATGACCTTACAATAACTGTTTCAGTTTTGAAAACATCTTCAAATGAATCCTTTGGATTATGTTTCTTTTTTTTAAAAAAAAACAAACAACCAAACCTGAACAACAACAGGGGCAGCAACAAAACCAAATCCTGTGTTCTGGGTATTTAAGAAGTCAGAAGAAGCCTTGTGACTTGCTATTGCTCTGCTGGAGGCAACTGTGAAAATTATCTTCATCTGGTTTTGGTCTTTGTTTTTATGCTTAGTAAATAAAAGTTGAGCAAAGATACATTTTATAAACAATATTGGGGCTTTTCTTTGCAGTTGTGAAGTAGCAAACCTTGTTATGGGCTGACTTTCAAAAACCTTTAGGTTTGTCAAAATACTGTAGTACAAAATAAGATGGACAAACTATTGCACATGAATGGGAGCATGGAAAGGAAAAGCAGGTTAGAGAAACACAAAAGAAAATCGGAGGATTGCTTTATTGCCTGGCAACTTCCTAGCAATATACAGCAGTACAGAAATGGTTCTCTGTAAAGTCATTCCATATGACAGTGATGTGCAATCTTACAGCTTGTATTGTAAGCTACCCTTTTTGTTCAGACTATAGAAAGTGCTGCGCTTGACATCACCAAAACCAAGTCCAGAAGGTGAAAAGACTTCAATTCTAATTGGCATTTTTACATTTGATGTTGGTGTTAGTGATGAATATCTGAAAGCTGTCATTAAAGCTGCTCAAATGGCCACTCTGCTGCACTGAGTTTCTACTTTATTTAGTAGGTATAGAGGGACCATCAGGGTACTATTATGATTTCTCTGTCTGTCTAGCTTCACAATTGTTTAAAGCTGTCCAAATGACTTCCTAACATCAGCAGGTACGTTTCAGGAGTTTGTCACGTAACTGAAGATAGCAGACTGGTGGGCAGCCTTCTACCTCTGTGGCTTTGGATGAAGTATTTCAGGAGTTAGAGGAGTAGTTCAGTGTTGGTTTTTTTTCAGGACCATAGTTCAGACTTTTTCTATGAGCCCTGTTCATAGTTAAAGCCGGAGTAATTCTGCTGTTACTTAGAAAAAAAAAATCCTCAAAACCTGAATTTAAGAAAAAAAATAAAACCAAAAAACAAATCAAAGCCCCCAACTACAGGCCATGACCCCTCCCCCTCCAAATAGACACAGATGCTTTTAAAGCTCACTGCATAATACCTCTTTTAATTTTTTTTTTCTTCTTACCTTTAGACATCTACTCTCTGTATAGGAAAACCTACCAAGAGTAAGTGGCAGACCACACTCATCTTACTTTACAAAGGAAAACTTACTCCTTTGAATAACCCCACTTTTTAAGGAAGTTCATCAGAAGTAATGCTGAGATTTCCCATCTCTAACTATTCTTTAAGTAAGCCTGCACAAAAGAATAATGATTTGTGGCATATATTGTGTCTGGACAGAAGTTCTGTTCACAGAGATAATGGAAAAACGTTAGCCAGGCTAAGGTAACTTTTTTCTATGCTTTCTGTGACTTCATCAGTGATGTGAATGACGAGACATGCTGTGCCCTGTGGACCAGTTCTCTAGGGATTGACTGCATCTTACGCTTGATAAGCTTCCCTTGGGGAAGTGCACACAACTTTCAGGTTATTTGATCCTTGGTGTGAGTTAATATCATCTACTTCTCTTCATAATGGCACTATCACAGTGTAAGGCAGGATTTGATTAATGAGAAGACAGATTTTTTTTTTTTAAGAATAGCTAAGATTCTTTATGTCCCCCAGTTATGATACAAGGAAATCATCACAGCAGATTTGGCAGGACAGGACATGCTTCATTCATCTCTTAAGGCTTATTATCTGAATAGCCTTACAGAAACATGTCAATGAATGCCTTAAGACTATGACAGCTCATTAATCATGTAGTTCTACAATAAAAATAGACACAGAATGTATTAGTGTACTTCTCACGTACATTTGTTGGGATTTTTTTTCTTGGCTAATGTTGAATGATAGCTAATTTTCCATAAATAACCCTTGCTTTGCTTCTTTTTGTTCCTAGATAATTAGTAAAGTTTTAACAGAGTAATATCTCTAATAACAACATCTGTAAATACAGATTAGCGAGTGTTAAATTCTAAATCAAATTATGTGCTGAAATATTTATTCCTTTAAAATAGATCTAATTAAAATTATTTTCCTGCATTTTTTTTTGCATGGTATCACGTTTACAACTATAAAAAGTAATGTAGACTAAAGGATATATTGTTTAGAAGATGAGAGAGATATGATGAAGACTATATACTAGGTCAGTGGTGGTTCATTTGAATAACCTGAAAAATAATTTTAAGAGTCTTTCAATTGTGTCCTTTGATGCCATTTTACCTGTAGTATCTCACCCAGGTACAGTAAACAACTTTTATGATGGGTAGTAAGGGGGGCTTGTGCCTTTAAAACACTAGGCATTTATTTCTCCTAATAAGCATTATAAACAAACAGAAGTCAATATCTTTCCTTGGAAATGCAGCCTTTTAAGGTCAGAAATCAGTAGACCATGCTAGTACTAAACAGATAAAGTTTAAAAGCCTGTATGTAGAGGAAAGAATTTGTGGGAACAGATAAGCTGTCAGAAATGAGCAAGTTTGCTCAAATGCCTGAGGGGTTTTGGTGAATTAGTGGGGGCAAACTGATATATCTATCTATCTAAACTTTGAAAAGTTGAAGAAAGAAAATCTAAGCATATACCCATAGAGTAAATACAGACAAAAATAAAAGTTATACTGAATGCAAAAGGGTTTTATGACTGTTGGTCTAAAGACATTAGAGGATTGACACAGGGTCTATTAAATACAAATCCTCTTCCCAGGTCTTAATTGTCATTCCTACACTGTGCAGACCTCATCCCAGTGAAATCTGTAATCCTTTTTCTTGTGGCTTAAATAAAATGCAGGAATTCATTATTTTGGCTTTTTACTGTCTTTATGGGATTTCTTTCAGGAGTATATTCTAGTTTTATGGGCTCTGAGGTGTGAAATTTAAAGTAAAACCTTGTTTTCACGCAAATAATAGCAAATATTCAAGTGTGTCAGGAATGTGTCAGGAATTTACCCCTAATATTTACCATAACCAGCGTGGAACTGGAGAACAGAAATAAAGAGTGATTTAGGCAGAGGTTTGGTACAAAGCGTGTAGATGAATCTGTGGGCTGCTAACTCTACAAAAATGCTGGAGTCACCAGAGATCTCTTGCTTAACAATCCACTTGGCATTCCTTGCAAAGAAAGATAGCATTTGATGTGAAGAAGCAAACTATGTATTAACTGCTAAACCTGAGGAAGAATATATACACTATCATCATATGGAAATAAGGACTAACAAAGTATTTGCGAAAACCTGGAACTCATTTATAATGACATTGTTAAAAACTTTTTTCCCCCCCTAATGGTCCTAGAGAAACATTTTCTTTTGCTGCTTTTAATGATTTATCAGTTCTGGTTTTGAATACAGGTGTTCTGATAATATTTACCAAACCCTGAAATAGGTGGTCCTGGCTTCTGCCTGATAAGAGAAGCTGTTTGTTGGTGCGCAGTGCAAATATCTGGGAGTTTAGTGACAGCAAAACAAAGGAAAATGTGAAGGCATTGATGTTTTCCTTTGGCTTTTTCTCCCTTGTTCTTTGAAAAGAATATCTTTCAGTGGCAGTACTGGGGAGGGGTTAGAAGGACCAGGGAAGTACCAACTATGAGAGCACAGAATAAAGAAATAAAAATGAACTGAAGCAATTGAAAGTCTAATCAGATTTATATATTTTTTTAAAAATCATCCAACCTTGTTGCTGTAAGATGAAAGGAAGAGTAGAAGCCAATGTAATAGACAGACCATAGTGCCAGGAATTAGCCAAGGTATTAGACCAAATTATCTGTGTGTTTAAATCTAGGTGAGGTATTCCTGCCTAGATTGTGATGTCTTGTGTTCATCCCTGATTCCTGCTGAGAATAAAGGACAGTTGTGGGTTCCCCCTGTGAACTGCCTCTGAATTCTTGTCATGGGCTGTTTGGATATCTCAAATTCATAGTGCTATGTAATGTAAGTATAAATTTATTTTATGAGCTGATTAAGAAATATAACACGGGTTCAGTTACCTTGTGCAGGCTATAGTCATGTGAATTTGCTTATTGGCTGTTCAAGTTATGGTTTCATAACTTGTAACCTGTAACTGTAACTTGTGCAATTATGAGCAAAAGTAGTTACGCAGATGATGATGAGAGTCCTGCTCATTCTTCCTCTTCCATCACCATGTAGGTGATGTTTCTGTATCACACCCAGAAACATGAAAGCCTTGTCAGTCCAGCTGCTGTTAGATCTGCTTCAAAAATTTTGGGGGTAAACTAATGATTTTATATCTTCTGTCAAGAAAATTTGGTTTATAACCTTTCCACAAGCTGTCAGACTGACAATACTGCCAGATGCTCAATATGTAAAGACACTGGCTGCAGGAGGTGGCAATCTGCAGGTGACAATGGCCTCTGAGCTCTCTCTGGCCACCTGTCCTTCCTCTGCTGTGCTCTTGCTTTGACCTAATGGTACTGCTTCCTTAGGTGGGAATGCATCAGGACTTAGCATGGGCTGTGTTTAAAGCTCAGGCCTTTGGCATGAGCCAAAACCTGATCGGTAGGTTATCAGTCACAATGCCCAGTGAAAGAACATAGCTTCCAGTGTTTTTAGATGAGGTGGTGTTGAACTTGACCCAATACTTACATAATTTTTACTGTTTTGCAACAGGAAGTTGGAGGTTTTGTAGTAATTTTCACTCTATTCTGAAATAGCATCCTAATATTTTTATGATTGCATGCTGTGAATTGCTGTATATTCCTCGAAAATAATGGTACTCAGTATTTTGCAGATCATATCAATAATGATATTAGACTACAAGTAAGGAGCATGTATGTTTTATGAGGTAGTTAGGCCTATAAACTCTGGCCTATTTTAAGATAGCAACTCAATGTTGCTACTTTCAAGCTTAGGTGAAAGTTTTCTGTACTTTGATGTTGATTAATACTTAATTTTCATAGACTCTGAATTCACAGTAATTTCATTTTCAAAATAGGCATCATGCAAGTTGAAGGAGACTGATTTATTTCTTTTATTATTTTTTCTCTTGTGCAAAATGCAAAGAATTCAAAAAGCAGAGATAATCACTGTACATTTGTATGTTAATGTTACCAGGTAATCATCTTGAAAGACTGAATATGATTAACACCTTGAATAATAAACTAGAGAAAATGTACAACACTTGACAGGGAGTGAAACATCTAATACAATGTGAAAACATCTGGCCAGGAAATTGTTTTCCAAACACTGAAAATTATAAGCAATTATCAAGTATTTTACCTGGCTATACTCATAACTCTGTTTCAGTGACACTTTAACTGATATTATGCTTCATTTCTCAGCAGTCTGATTTTTGGATAATCACCCTAGATCTGTGATTTACAGTCTTTTATCTTCCTGCTTGATGTGCATAGCAAATATTTCTGTGGTGTACTTTAAGGGGGCAATCAAGCCTGGAGATGAAATAAGGCACTCATGTGACAATTGAAGGGAAGAGTCTAATTTGGCAATTTTCATCAGTGAGGGATCTGACAGAAAAGACAGGTGTCCCTAAATCAGCTTGAGCTAAACTCCTAGGGACGTGAGCCTGTGTATCCCATTTTTCTTAACCCAGGTGTTATTTCCAAGACCTTTTCTTGAGGTGGATCCAATGTGCACACAATGTTGGATGTGACAAATTGCCCGAGTATGGTGACAGATGTATTGGCTAATAATAATTTAGGATGACACAATCTGTGACGTAGATACCCATCTGTAAGCCCTTCGTGAAAAGAAAGGGGACCTCTGTCCTTTGCATACCCATTTATACTCAATATGCATTTATTGCTATTACATACTTTTGCAGGACAGAAGGTGGAGTGATGCAGACAGGTTCAAATGATGCTAGATTTCTTTTGACTCCAAGAGCATTGTGTAGCTCAGATCTGGATGCTGTTTCTGACTTTGGAATATGGTTGTGAAGCGTTCATTATTTTTATTGTGCTAATAACCCTTTTCCTGTAGCTATCCTCAGCTATTAAATAGAAACTGCCTTTTCATTTCAGAAATGGAGCTTCCTATCTCAAATCATTCCAGGACATGCTATCAAACTGGCATCCCTGGTGGTCCTTTCCTCATCTCTTAGATGAAAAGCTACAGTAAAAAAGAAAATGGTATTATATCCATCAGCAGGAAAGTTCAGAGTAGGTCAGATCCCGACATTCTTACACAGTTACAAAGAAACCAAATCTGGTGGTCTGTTAAGGACAGCGAGGTGAATATTCACCTCAGGTGGTGATAGTGCTTTACTGTCTTATGCCCTATAAGTGATGTAAGGTCAAATCCTTCCATTCTAGAGCATAACTAATTGCAGGGCTACGTCAAGCAGTGTTTTCTTAACAATACAACTTGATGGGCCATTTGATATCAAAGATGAGATACATGCAAGATGTTGTTGTCTTTCACTAACTTCAGGTAACATGACCCCTTGGGATGGCTATAAATTCCTAATCTAGTACTTTCATCATTGCAGAAAACCATACAAGGTTCTATTTGAAACTATTTTTTTCCACACCGATTTTTTTTCCTTTCTTTACAGGTTGAAAAAATGTTATTGTTTTATCTTTCCAATGATAATTTTCTTATTTCATAAGCTGGAAAAAGAAAAGGAGAATTTTCAGACAATTTAATTTTTTCACTCTGAAGTATGCTGAAAACCCAAAGCCTCAAAATATTTCAGGGAAAGACTGAAATAATAAAATTAACTTTGGAAAACATTACTTTTCACTGCAATTGAATAATTCATATCAATGCATACAATGGGATTAAAGATAAATGGAAAAAGTGAAAAAGGATTACTTACAATGATAAGTTAAAAAGAAAAAGTCTGAGTTCTGCATCTGAAATTTGGGGTTTTTTTTACTGGTATTTGCATCCAGCATAGTTTGCAACCATTCTGGTACTCATATAACAGTATTTTCTGGAGATGACTGGCTGAATTTTTTTGAAAATCTCTCAAATATTTTAAATACATAATTACCTGAAGGAAATCAGTTGTATAACTTGTCAGCTGCTTTCAGACCTTACTTGCCTTGCACTATCTATATTTGCTCTAAGGCATGCTTCTTCTAAAAGTTTCTAGAAGAGGGAATTCGGCAATTTCCAAGCTGTAGGCACATGCATTTTAGACCCCTTTTTGTCATTTCAGATGACAATTACTTGGGGAGAGAAAACACAAAGTGAGATTTGTAATGGGCTTTACAAGTATTGCAACTATAGGAAAAGCTTTCTTTAATGGTTTACATGTAGGTTATTTCAGCCTGGATGTTGTTCCATCAAGTTCCCCAATGTTGGAATACCTAAGAGATGACCTGCTCCAGAACATGCTGGCCCTACAGATGTTGTCAGGGAAAGCTTTTTATTTCACTGAAGGATCTGAAGCTCTAGCCAGGCTTGGAGTCAGCAAGTGTTTTTGGGGGCAGTGGCTGACACGCTCAGTTTCTTGAAGAGATGTGTTTTGTTGTGTAGTGTAACTTCTACTCTATTGAAGTTCTGATACAGAGATAAAAGCTGGAAACAAACTGGGAAGAGTTTGAGGGGAATATTTTAGGCCATTCATCAAAACAAATGAGTCCTGAATCTGAGGGAAGAAAAATACTTGAATATTTAGATTTAGATTTCATTTAAGAAATTACCATGACCCTTGTTTACTTCTTATTTTCTGGTATTCACAAATTGTTAACTTTATAGAGGAAACTTTACCTGAGGTAACTCTAACACTTCTGTATCCAAAGATGAAGTTGAAAACAGGAAGGCTAGTTTTAAATTCAGGGACTGAATGAACATTGAATACTCAAAGGACCTGGCCTGCTTATATTTTAAGTGGCTTTTTCAGTTGAATTTGATGAGGGTCAGGGTAAGTACTGGGAATGGAGAAGGTATATGATATGTTCTTCTGATTATTCAAGACAAGCAAAGAACAGGAGGAAGAGTAAAGAGTAGTTGGTATTTGAAATGAAAGTGAAATAACTCCATAAGTGTTTAAGAGTATGCATCATTCTGCATTGTTGTGTTGCAGATCTACTCTCTTTAGATAGGTCTACACCTAACTCTGAGTACAAAGTTCTCCTAAAATTATTCTATTTATAAAAGTTTGAAAATCACTGCTTCATATTACATGCTCAAAATGTTTAGCCATTCCATTTAATTCATACACTCCATTTAATCTGAAAATTGTGTGGGTCAATGATGGCTCCTTCAATGTCTTTAAACCCACAGGCATACTTAGGTATATCTGATGTATGGAAAAGGTTGCAAATAAAGCAGTTCCATGGATCTCTGGGATCTGATTTTTGGTTCTGTCTACTGCTGACTAGGTGGCTCTAGAGAAGCAGCATTGCTCTTCTACACCCTTGGTTTGTCTTTCAGCAGAAAAGAGGATAATATCACTGACCTCTGTAAAGCTTTTGAGATCTAATTATTTATACATTAGGCAACATTAGAGGATAGGTGATGTAAGTACTAGCTGATTAACGATTATCTAAGTGAATACTGCAAGCAGAATAAGTGAGAAAGATGTTAACAGCTGCATTTAAAAACAGGACCCGTAAATATATGAGCTCAAATATTAATAGAATTTAAATGAAATATAATGAAATCACAACTTAGCCAGTGGTCAGTCAAAAGCCCATGGTGGTTTGAAGATGATGTTGAAGGGAAAAAGACAGATTTGGCCATTGTAAATGTACATTTCATTTACAGTAAGGTTACACACCATTGCATTCATTATATGGAATGATTTAATAATCATGGAAAGTTTAAAGTCCCTTTTATTAGGTTTTCATTGAATGACACTGTAAAAAGTAGTTTTAAGAGCTCTTTATTGTAATTTGATCCAACTGAACATCTTGTACTTGCTTTGTACCTTCTCAGATTCTTTAATATGGAGATTTCAGAAGTTTTGACATATTTATAGTGCTGAACACTCTGAAAAGATCAGCAGGTTATATGATTTCTCTTTTTTAATAAGTTACAGTAAGCAGCATTCGTATTTTTTTGTACAGCACAGCCCTATTGCTCTTTTAAACAGTGTGCTGACAAAACAATTTCAGTATAATGAAACAGTACACTGAAACTTCTCTAGAGAAAATAAAACTGAATTTGATGGCCTGGCTGTTCCTGACAAGACATTTTATCATGAATACTCTTAAAGTTCTACTTTTCTTATGATACTAGGTTAGAAACAGCAAAATATGTAATGTTTTAAGTTGCCTTATTTTTTTTCCTAGCATGAACTTTGTGCTGCATAGTGAATACTGATGTAAATAACAGGAAATCAACAGAATTCTAAAGCATTTGGCTTAATGATAATCTTTGATCATAAAATTTTTACTGATTTAACCTTTCCTAGTCATCTGCATACAAGGTTGGTTATATGCTGTAAAACATTTCTACATAAGACCATAACGAAACCTCACATATTTGGCTGGTGTAGGGTATATCTAGCCAATTAGTACTTCTCTAGGTTAGTTCTCTTGCTGATTCAGCAACAGAAGTTATGAAAAGCAAAAATGTGGGAAAACAGAATCATTCTGGTTATGACCTTATACTCTTGAAAGTCCACCTCCATTCTCCATGTTTCAATCATTCAGTGTGGATAAAGCCTAGCAGAGAAACCAGCTCAGCCTAAGTGGACTTGCTTATGCTGAGCATTTGCATAGGAAACATACTGATGAAACCTTACCTTTATGTTAGCTAACACATTTACCTTACCGAAACATGAATTTAGGAGCTTACTTACCAAAGTAAGTAATTCTGAGTTTAAAAATTATAAGTCTCACGGAAATTCCCTAAAAACACTATCTCAAATATGTGAAACTGAAGAACTAGATTTAGAAGAAACAAAACAATAGATACCCAGCACTGCCCCTCCCAAACCAAATGCACTGTCCCACCATCCACCAAAAAAAATACCCAAACCCAACCCCAGTCACTCTATGAATTACACTTCATTGTTGTTTCAGCTGTAGGGTTACAACACTTCCCTGCTTGATACTTTGTGGAAATCAGTGTTTTACGTATTCCTGTGGTTATTCAGTGATGAAACTGGAGGAAAATAAAAGGTGAAAAATATTTTTCCATTTCAAATGGGAACAAAATCTGCTGAGAAAGAAGTTTAAAGGTGCTCTTTGGTACAAGAGAGATCTAAATGCTGTGTTCGGTTTGCTTTTTCTGTAAGCTTTAACCCCATGAAATACTAGAAGGGAATGTTATTAATGCAGTAGCTTCTGCATGTGTGGTATGTCATGCCTTGTTAGGATGAGAATGTGTGTGGTTTTCTTGTGCTTCTGTAGAGCAGTAACATAAATGAGATGCTTGTCTCTATATTTGGAGATCAGCTAGGACAGAACATTCTATCAGCTGCATGCTTGGCCGACTGTGTTAGCACATTTTCAAACCTGAACACATTTTGGTTTATAGGCAAGGTTTTTACAATGGTTTCAGGATACAGGAAATGAAATAAGAAAACAGAGATCACCATAATCAACACTGTGGTTATCAGTATGGTTTTCAGCTCTTGCAGATACATCCTTGAGAATCTCAGTAACTTGCCGAGTGAAGAGTATTTGTGCTGTTTTGACATCCGTATGAAAACACAAGTTTCTGAGGTCAAGGGAAAGACTTCAAAACTCAAGTGAAGTGTAGTCTTTCAGGTGAAACTGCCTGCTGCAGAAAGCTTGGCATTTCTGGAATTTGAACAATAAAATCTGGTGCCATTGTGCATGCTAGTTCTGGGGAGTGTATTTTAAGCAGTGCTCTTGCTTCCTTATTTCTATCATAGCCAGATAGATATATGAGGGGTAGAGCTGGCTGGAAACGTAATGCAGAACCTGGGTTCTTTCAGCTTCTTTGGATATGGTATTTTGTAGGCAGTGTAGCTGCCTGTGGAGCAAGTTTGGGGAAGCCCTTAAAGATTGCTACGAACGTGCTATGTTCATGTGAACACCCCTTAGGTATAGCTCTTTTTCAAAATTGTTTTATTTCTGAACTAAAATCTTTATCCCAGTATCCATCTCTTTTCTATAAGATGAAGCTCAAAATAGACTAGAACAGGTTACTCTGCCTCTGCGCTCTTCTCTGAGGGACATTGTCACTTGCTTCTTACTCTCATAAACTATCTGTGATTTGAGCATATATTACCTCAGTCTTCAGGTTTTCTTATGTTGCTGTATTGCTCCCTGAGCAGGCTTTCAAAACTTAATGTCCCAATTTGTGTAACGAATTCATAAATGTCTTGAAAATACTGCCAAATGATTGTGTACTGCTGGTGGGTTTGATCATTTTAACTTCTCTTTGTATCCCTCTCCAGGCTCCCAAATTTCTTTCATGAAAACTGTTTTAACTTCATCTTCAGAGGATCTTGCTTCATTTCACACTTTTTACATTGTTGTTTGCCCATAGGTTAAATTCTGCATGTGTCCATTCTCTTCAAATAGATGCTTCTGTATACTTGATCACACATTAGATGTGACAGAAATGTCTGGAAACATCTGTGTCTCGTTTTTATAAACACCTTATTTAAGCTCTACAAATGAAAACAGTGACTCTTCTGTGGATGTGTTGACTAATCACCATGAAGATCTGTGCATCCCTTCATTTTCCAGTGCTGTTCCAGTTTGTCCCTCTTGATCAGCTCTATCTGGTTTTATGTTCCAATCATGGCTCTCCTGCATTGAGTTTATAACCTGTGGTTTACTTGCAAAGTGGCACTGCAGTGACATTCTGGGCAATGCTTTTGGTGTGCAGGAAGGGTCTGAGATTGAGAACATTAGGAAATGTCTGTCCATCTCCTGTCAGTTGTTAGCCTTTTGTTTTTAATGCTGACTGTGCAAAGAGAAGAATTTGCTAGTATCCCTAGATGAGAAAGTGTTGCTTTAAAACTGATTCTGTACCTTTGTCTGAGCCAATACAGGGGCAATACAGGAAAAAAAAAATCTCTGTCCAAAAAGGAATTATGCTGACTGTTGAAGATTATTCATCGTTATCATTTCTTCAGAATGACCTCAAGATTATGAGAACAGAATTTCACCCAGATAATTGAACTGTATTTAAATGCTTGGCTAATGTTTCAGTGTTTATGTAGGATGTTGAATTTGTTTGTACTTCAGCGTGATTTTTACAAAATAAGACTTTAGACAAGGATTTGATCCTTCCTTTTTACAGCTATCACTGGTTTAAATTAAAACTGTTGTAAGGTGGCATATAATATATGTTCTAACCAAGGATAATGGTGTCTCAAATTTCTATCCCTAGTCTTTGAATCTAACTTTAATCAAACTAGCTATTTTGGACTGTGTTTTAGTGGGTTAAGCAATCCTTGTATGTGAAGTTAGTCAACTATTTTAAGTTCTTGTGGGATAAAAAGGATGGATAATATCTGTTGCAGTTGGACTAGATGATTGTTGTAGCCTCTTTCCAAGTGAAACACTTTTTTTTTTAATATTCTTTCTTTAATATTCACACCTCACGGAAAGTGATGTTGAGAGGTGCTCAAAGGTTGCTCAAAACGAACTCTAAAGAGAAATAATGATGTGAATTTTCACTGAATAAATCCTTTAAAAATCTATGAAAAGCAGGAATAAAACAAATGTCTGGTATATAAATCAGTTTGACATAACTGATGATGCTTGGGTGGAAATCTAGATGAACGACTTGGACGCTTCAGTAACACCATAATGTTGGGCCACAGCATCTCTGCTGAGCCTGGGAAGCAGGTGCTCACTGTTATCGTCTGCTGGAGTCCTACAGCTCTGGTTACTCACGAACTGTCATAGTTTGCTTTTCCCTGGAAACCAGGGTATGTGAGGAGGTGACAATTACCCACATGTCAGCAGGAAAACCATTCCTGGCTTTGCAGCTCTGGAGATAGCTACTGTTGCCCGAGTTGCCTGGCAGACATGGGAAAAGTTACAAAGGCCTGTATGTTTGAGTAGGCCTTTAAAAAAGGAAGACTTCAGAAACATTCTACCTGTCTTGCAACCACTATGGATGACCAAAGGGTTCACATTTTTTTCAGTGCCATTAATATATTTTTTATGAATAATTACCTATTTGGATGCATGTGCTACTTTCATACATGCACTGTAAACTTTAATAATCTCTACCTGACCTGCTCAAAATGTTTTTTCAAATGCATTTTTAACAGTAGGCTTTTAAATTTCTTCTGCTGCCCTATGATACCAAGGATAAATTTAACTGTTTCTGATACCTTGAGGAAAGACAAGCTGAAAAAGAGGTGTCATTGTGTAAAATGTTTAAAGAACACAAATTCAAATCAATAACTTGTTTTCCTACTACAGAAAAGTTGAAAGCGAACTAAAACTAGAGCTTTACTAAATGTTTTAAACACCCTTATAGTATTCTGGTGGGGTATAAGAAATGTTACTTTTTAATTTAAAATAAATTCAACTTCTGCCTAATGTGTGTGGTGGGCAATTTGCAATTATGATCTTCATGATGAGATTCCTCCATGAAATGAGAGGTGTATTATAATTTAAATAGAGTTGTAGATCTGGTCGATTTTAATTTGTGACCCAGGGGTCAGTAGTTATTGGGTATAATAACCCTGCAGTAATGTGACTCTTCAAGGCACATTTGTGTAATGAGAAATCATAACTAGTTATAGGAAGCATGATGATTTATTTTCCCTCTTCTAATTCAAATATGCTGCTTTGTCAGTCTCTGTCAGTAATTTTATATTCTTAAAACTCTAGTTTGGGCTTTTTAAAAACATGTTGACATCAGTTTAGGGTTGGGTTTTTTTTGGTGTAAAAAGCTCTGTAGCTGTTAGCAACACGTGATCTACAGAAGTTCACACATTTCTGTTGTTTTCAGCATGTAGCTGAAGCCTGTTGTTTGCTCTCTCCTGAAAATTCAGGCTGTCTTGTCAGTGGTATTACAAGTAGTTGTGATTTTGGTGCGCTTCAGCTTTTTGCCACTGTTTCCTAGTCTTGCGACTGTGATGACTGGTTGATGACAGTTCTATTAACTCCAGTGAAATTAGAATATTTTTGTATGTATTTTTAACTGCCAGGAGATAGTGCAAACCTGTGAGAGATAAAGAGCCAGTTGGTCTTTTAACATAAGCATTTAAATGTGCCTTCTGCTGAGGCATCATATCTAACTTAATATTTTCCCATCGAATACTCATATGTCTGTTGGGAGTAAGAGGAATGACAGCACTACCTTAACATGCTTCTGTGTGTCTGAGGAAATGGTGTTGGCTTCGGTTCCAGCAGTAATAACACTGTAGCAAGACTTTATTTGGAGTTCCTCTTTGGTTTTATTTGTGATGGTCCCCCACTACTGATTTTACGGACAGGTGGAGTTTTTTGCATCATCAGAGGCTGGATTCAAGCTGAAGGGAGATGCATCCTGCAAAACTGCAGCCCAGGCCCATGTAAGAGCTCATAGTGTCCCAGCTCTTGTTCTTTTTTCCCCCCAAAGGAGAACTTAATGTGAGAACTTTGCTGAGAACTCCTGGCAGTTTGCAGGCATGGATCTTGCAATTCTTGTTGGAAATGGATATTGACTGCTTCTGGAAGTAAATGTGGGATGAGGCACAGAAAAATGTTGCAGGTGCTCTGATTAAGAAATTGCTGTCCCAGCCAGCTTTTCAGAAATGCTATCGATGATGATGCAATAGTCCAGTCAGTGTTGGGGAAAATAACAGCAGCAATGCCTATGAAAAAAAGGAGAAAGTACACTTTTTTTTACCACCTGATAGCCTCATTGCAACAGGCCATCCCTATGAGATCTCAGGGCTTTCAAACCTATGTACTGCACCTGTGAGTGTTGCGTGCCATCTTGATGGAAGAGGCTGAAGATTTAAAGGATGTTTTAAAATAATTTATGTGCAGTATCTATTGCTTTATTTGTAGCAGATTTGAGACACAAAATCTAAGAACGTTCTCAGGCTTTGTACTGAATCTAGTGTACACTTCTCAGAGTGTGAATTTCTTCAAACCTCAGTAAGGAATGGTCTGATATCCTTTATCTCCTATCAGCTTGATAAAATAAGTAGTGCCTATTGAAAAATTGATGAGTGTACTTCATTAGAGTTAATAGTGGAGACAGAAATGATTGTCAAATTAAATTTTCAAATTACAAGATGCTTCACATGTGACAGGCAGCTTATGTCTTTAGAATGATAAGCTCAAAGTAGGTGAAGGATGCATTCAGGCAGGCATATTACAATGCTTTTCAATGAAGAAATATTCATGGACTCTGTGTTGATAGAAGTCTTGGTTCTCATTTTACCTCAATATATCAATGTTTGATATCACCAAACTTTTAAAAAGAGTTTGTAGTCCAAATTCTTAAATTCTGCCTTCAGTTTCACTCAACAGAAGTAGAAATAAAACAAAAATAACTCACTGGTGAATAAAAAATGTTTTATTCCTATGGAAAGAAAACTTTTTTTGAGAGTAGATTATTTAAAATAGAAAATTCAACCCAGAGGTCACATTTGCTGTTCAAGTCAAGTTTATCTTCTCTGGTAAAAGAAAGCTAGCACCTTAATATTCTCTCCTTGTGATTGACTCTCACTTTTTAATCCCATGGATCTCATTTTTTTTAAGCTCTGTAGGAATGGTATATTGGCTACATGCCACTCATCAGAAGTGTATTTATTATTTATATTAATGCATCGGGACTGTCATTGGGGAAAAATAAAAAAGCTGTACAAATACTGAAAAAACAGCTATTATCCCTGCAAGCTTTATAATGCAAGAACAATTGGATGCTGTATGTTAAATCTGCAGATAGAAAGAGATAATGCTCTAATGAGGTTCTAAAACTAATTTCTGTTTGCAGAACTTTCAGCTCAAGTTGGCAGTCACTCTCAAATCTGAATTCACATCAGCAACTCCGTTCATATGCCATTTGCATCTCAAATATTTACATGAGGTCTTGCATGGGATCTTTACTGAGAAACTTCCTTGGTAGAAATAAGTAACTCAAACACATCCCTTCACATACCATGTCATAGTGAATCTTGAAAGATTTGAATGATGGATTCACAGTGCCTTCTCTTGACAGGATTTTCCTTAACTTCTTGACTGAGGACTACCCTGTATGCTACAGTTTTTGGCTCTAGGAATGGAAATTGGGTGTGTGTCAGCTACTCCAGCCCATTCTGGTCCCACCCAGTGTGTGGGTCCCTGCAAGGGATGCACCATGTCTTCCACTTTCTCCACCAAACTCTCTCAGGAAATTGGGCTGTGGTGCAAAAGATGAGCCTCCTGTTATGAGTCTTTTGGGTTTTTTTTTTTTGTTTTGTTTTTTCCCTTCTTCCCTCCTCATAAGCTGCTGACTAAAAATCAACTTAAGCATGTAACATCATCTTCATTTGCCAACTTGGTCTGACAAGGCATATGTCTTCTTTCCTGTGCTGAAGCTTGCAGGTGGTGTGTGTCAGCCCTTTCTATTCTCCGTTACTCTTTCTTCCAAATTTGTGGAAAATTTTAGTATCATTCCCTGGTGAGTAACTCCAGGGATCATCTTGGATATTCTCCCCAACTTTGACACAAACTTCCCACCCACCCAGTCTTGTAAGGAACTAAAATGTTTATTATTTGACTTTTTTGACCCCAAAAGACAAAGTAACTCTCTGTTGAAGTAGTCCTATAGTGACTTCTACAGGCAATTTGGGTTAGTGTGGAATAAGAGAAAAAAACAATGAGGTACGTAGTCACTTTTCTTTTTTTTTTCCCCCAAATATCTCTTAGCACTCCGCTTTCTGAATATTCTTGTGTTTTCTTCTTCACACTTCTTTACCTTGATATGTTTTTCTTTTCAATCATTTTGTAATTTTAAAATTATACTGCAATGAGTTTTTCTTCTGTCACTGTTCTTTTCCTGGTACTTTTAATCTATTATTCAATTTCTGATAACTGGCTACCAAAGACGATTTTTCTTTTTTCTCTACTGGAAATCCAGATCATGTTGCTTGAAACGTTCCTCTTTACAATAGGGATCTGAGATAGTATCTGTAAATTAAGATTAGTGAGGGAAGCAACAGAAGATAGTTTTGAGATACAGAATATTGAACTAGTAAGAATATTGTGATAAATGCTGTAGAGGATGTTACCAAATTGCAATCAATTTGCCAAGGGTGTATGGATTGGGGGCTGCTTAATTTCTCTGCCAAATTTTCAAGCTTTAAAAATGCTTGCACCAAGGTAGTTGTTTACTTGCTGGCATCTTAAAGTGCTGTTTTGAGTGACGGCTAAGTACATACCTCCATGCCTGTGCTGCCAGTACTTCACCTTGCCAGCTTTATTGCTGCTGTTCGTGTGGTCGATGAGAAGTGCTGCGCTGAACTGCTTTATTTCTGTAATCTAGAAAATAAGTTTTCTTTTGTTCAGCCTTAGCCCACAGTTTTTTCCCTCTGAACCAGAATGGCTTTGTGCCCTGGATTTAAATGCTCGGCATGACTTGATATGAATTCCTACATAATGCAATGCTGTGTCTCACTGGAAGGATTTCTAAAGACGCAGTTCCCTGCATCTATCCTCCCAAGGCCAAACAACAACAAAACATTTAACATCTCACCATTTTAAAAATGTATAAGCAGTGTACAGAATAACAGTACTTTAGTAATTTCTGACGTATCTGGCACAATGTGTGGGCGGTAATTGATTAGGCTATTAGTACATAGCGTCTAGGTCTGCACGTTCCCCTGAGACTTCAACGTCACTGTTGTCAGGCAGTAATAAGATGATTAGTTTAGTTTTGATCACAGCGGGGCACTAAATTGGTGCCCTCTGTGTTTTTGTTGCTTCTCATTCTTTTGTCAGCTCTCCTGGGAGTTTTGAGATGATGTCACTTTGCTGTTCACAGTGTCTGACTGCTTCGGAGACAATTTTGCAGAGCTGTAGCTGTCACAGTGACAATCTTCACAAACAGCCTTGGTGTCATAAGGGCAAAGATGCACAATATTGTGGGTTTGTATTTTTAATTCCCTGTAGCAGTAGCTCCCTGGATTTTACATAGAGTGGCTTGTTTTGTGGTGAATGTTCTTTTTGACGTCTGCAAGCCTTCAGTGAAGGCTTCTATATAAAGAAGCCTTGCTTCCCCACTAGGTAGTACCTGTGTTTTATTTATGTAGACTTGGCTGGACTCAGGCCTTGCTTTCACTTCCTGGGTCTCTTGTAACATGTGTAATTCTTAGTCATGTCAGTGAGTCTTACAGCACTTCTCACTGGCTTCATGTGGCAGACAGCTACTTGTGCTTCCCATCAAATTTTGGTGGAGGATTTTTGTGGCTGGTCAGGGTATCCAAATGTAAACTATTTTCTGATAAAAAACATAATTTAGTCCTCTAAACTGTCAGGTTCATATGGTCACAAACATTGTTTATCTTTTTTTTTTTTACAATGGAATCTTAACACTTTCAGATTATTCTTTTTAGATGAGTATGTCTTCATGTGTTTCCTACCATAGTTACTTTGTAACAGAGGTGATGAAAAATTAGTGAAATGCCTCATGAATCCAAATATCTATTTTCAGGGAAAAACCTGTACCTTTGTTAGCATCTGGTACTCTATACCAAGAAATTGTTTCTATACCAAAGGTGTTACAGCGTATGTATGAAATGGGCAAGGAGGCATAGGAATTGGATACTTTTGATCAGCAGGTTGGGAAATGAGCTGTGTGTGCCACCTAGCTATTTCTGGGATTTGGAAGGCAGCATCACAACAAAGAATAAATTTTAAGGAGGAGTTCTAAGAATTTATGCAGTTCTGAAGAAACGTACCATGAAGCTTGATTATGATGCAGAGCACAACAGTGCAGATTTGGAAGCCAGAAAAGTGAGTCATGGAAACTGCTGGTGGTGTTGGGTCTCCCAGATGTGCCCTCTCCTGACGCTGATGTTTCTGTGCAGAGGAAGGGGGAAGATTGATGAGGATGGGTAGAAGTTACTTCAATTGGATTTTCAGGTTTGAGATTTGAATAAATGTCAGAATATAAAGTCTTGTTAAACTTCATGTGGTATAATTCTGAGGAAATCTATTTGCTTTCCCCAATCTCTCACAATAAACAGTCTTGGCTTCTTTCTCTGTTGCTGTCCGTCAGCTCAGATACTTGCCTGTGACTGAGACTTGTAACAGGTACTTCACTGACCTCTCTTGGGTGCTCCTTTCTACTGTCAAACTTCTGAATTTTCTTTGTTGCAGATATGCTTTCCTCAAATCTTCACTCTAGCTAAACCACTTACCCAAATTCCCAGTGTTCTCACAGCATGGTTACATAATTTTTTTTATATCTTTAAGTAATCGGAAATTTTCAAATCACAGTTTTGTTTTTTTTTTTAACTCAAGTGGAGGAGGAAAACCCAGCTCTAACAAACAGCCCTCAGAAAAAGATAGGGCTGCACTATCTCCTGTAAGCAACAACCAAGGCTTCCTGGTAAATTCTGGTAGCAGACAGGAGATACTGTGCTAGGCTGGATAGGAAGGCAAAACCAGTACAGACCTTTGTATTCTTGTGTGTCCTAATATAATATTTAACAATATAAATAATGTTTTGTATATCACCTGTGGACAAAGAACTGCAACTCAGCTGTAGTGAAGGGTTTTTATAGAGAAATTATATGAAGAGTTAGTTTGACAGACCTCGCTGCCTAATGGTTCTCTGATCATTCATAGCTTCTTCCCTAATACCTTGTGTGCACTGATCCTCTGCAGCTCTTTATATTAGCTGATTCTTTCAGCTAGTTCTCCTTTTTCCCCTCTTTTTTTTGTCAGAAACAGCTGGAGCTCCATCTCTCAGAGCCCATACTTGAGGGCTTTAATTTACAAGAGCTTTTATTGAAGTATAAGTTATTTGAGCTGCAGGTTATACTCGTAAAGCCCCAGTGTTTTCTGTAATACAAAAGTAAAGCAATGTGCAAGTATACTACAGTGGAGGAGCCATCTTTTCTTCTATCAACTTGAAGATTAAGGAAGAAATCACTACTTTTGTGGAAACCACACAGAGATGTCAGCCTAGGAAGAGGAGAAGGTAAAAGCAAAATCTGGATTTCCTGGTTCAAATCAATATGCCACTAATGAAAATAGACAGAACCAGTAAAAAATATTTTTATCAAGTGAGAAAAAAAATCCCCCCATCTTTCACAACATAAGGTTGAGTACAGTAGCAGGAAGGTGACGTGCAATAAATCTGTACAGGTTTGACCTTGGAGTTTGCACCTGAGAGAGAACTGTGTGTAACTGTATTGCCTGATTTCCCTCTGGACCAAAACCAAAAAGATGTACAAATGGCTTGCAGAAATAGTCTGAAAATAAAACCTTCAAAAAAACGGGCATGATTATATGAAATCTTTTCAGAGTTTTAGACTGAAAGAAATGAAAAGGAAGTATTGCTGTCGAAAGACCTCGAATAATTATATAGGGTGTGCTGGATTACCACAGCACAGTACTTTGGAAGAACATCATGTTTTCCTATGAAGTTGTGCTAAAAGACTCAAAATAATTTCAGTCAACTGTATTGAGCCAGTAGGAATAAATTGTTCCAAAAGACTGAAATACAGATTATTCAAAACAACTATATTCTGCAAGGTTTAGGATATACTTTGCTTATTCGCTTAAACTTCAGGTTTTTAAATACTTCCCTATTCTACACCAAAAGGCAAAAAAAAACCCCAAAATTTAATCAAATGATCTTAAGAGAATTAAAACCATCAAATGACAAATGAGTAAAACTAAGTATTCACGTGCTGTAAGACAAATGTAGAACAGGACCTTAAACTTGGATTTCCTGTTCTTTTTCTCCATAAGCCTGATTTTACAGATCTGAAGTGCTTTAAAAACTATATTTTTGCTGGGTGGAGTGTTTTTCCCAGGAAGCTGCCTGGTATTTTCTTGTAAAGTAAAAATAATAAAATAAAAAAACTCAACACCTTGAATATTTCTTGCTCTCTTTCAACAGCAGTGTGATGTCAGAGTCCCAGCCTCTGATGTGTAGGCAGTAGTTGAACTAGATATTTTTAAAAAATCCAATACCTCATTCAATCCAATACCTTATTCTGTAAATTGTTCATCCTGCTTCTTTGTGTGATATTTTTTGTGAGATAAATACAAGGCAGGCATAAAGAAAAAAAAAATCGGAGTGGAAACTGCAGACCCTTTCTGGAACCTGATATGATGAACTCCTGCTCCAAAGATAAACATTTTGGAAAGTAAGAAGCAGGTGGGGGCAAAGAAAGGCAATAAAATCTGTGCTAGCTAATGATTCCTGTTATCTCCTACAGTCCCACCCCTCTCAAAAATGAAGTAGTAAGAAAATTTCAGTTGAGATAAGGCAAGAGGAAGCAGAACTGTAATACTTGTTTATAGAAGGATTGGAAAAAGATTCTGCAGTCCACTGATTACTTTCAATTACAACTATTACCCAGCCTGCTGTACAAGCTGTAGCAGAGGGCCAGATACCTCCCATTTTGATCACTGTTCAGAATTGTCTCTTCTGCTTCTAACATCGCTGCTATTTTTAAAGCTGATGTTTGGAACCTCTGTGACATGATGAGTGTTCATTGTATTAAATGATGATCGTCCTATACAGACAGGGTGATACTAGAATGTAAAGCTTCAGGAGACAGTCATTTGAGCCTATGGAAACCCATGGTCTGGGGTAGCTGTTCAAATGTTATTGGAAAAGAATCTCAGTTGGGCATTGGTGTTTTCTATATGACAATACTTGTGACCTTTATGCATATATTCAGAAATTCCAATTATATATTTACGTAAAAGAACTTAACGTACATTAAATGTATGTTAACTTAAAACATATATATATATAAATATATATATATTTATACAAGCTTTTACTCTATTTTAAGTCCTAGCTCTAGGAGTCCTGGTCAGTGTTATTCCTTCATTAAGCCACTGCTCAGTATAGTTCCTCCTTTACATTTAGGTCTTTGACCAATCAGAAAGTAGAGATCACTCTCCCTAGATTTCATAGTAACTCTTGGAAAACCATTCTTCGGGTGGTAAGACACCTCCAAAATGTATGGCTTATGAGAAATAGTTTCAACTTTGAGGGCATACTTGAGTTTTTATGCCAATGCTTCAAACCATCCATTTGATCTCACTAAGCTAATATTTGTAATGAAACTCACAGAAAATACTGGGAAGCACTTCTATGAACATAATCTAAGTGGTTAAATAAGGTAGAATTTTCCTTCAGCTTTTTCTATCTTCCATGTAATTTATGTCTGACCCTTTAAAAAGGCAAACAAAAAAATCCAAACAACCTCCCTCCCTGCCCCAAACCAATCTTGGTGAATCTTTCTGGAAAAGTTTTAAGCATCCTTTGTTTCTGACTAAATAGAGGTAGCATGAGGGAAAAGCAAGCCCAACATTCTTTTCTGCAGAGAGGGAGGTGAACTTCCTCAAGAAAGAGAAAACCAAATTTGCACTTTCATTTTACAGATGGATGCTTCTGCCTGCATACTGTTGTACTGGCTGTTGAGAAGAATGGGGACTGTAGGCAGAGGGGAAAAAATAAATATCCTCTGCACCTTTGATTTATAGAGGCTTAATAGGAGATGTGCCTGAAGGCCATGAATAGGTAGAGAAGGACTGAGAATGGGAGTTAATCCTAGGTTTAGAGCATTACCACAGAAATTAAAGTACATCTTGGTAAGCCTTTGGAACTTACCAAGAAACATCTTATGCGCTGAAGAATTTTCGGAAATTAGCTGGGGAGAGACTGGTTTTGAAAGTCTAACTTTTGAATTCAGGCACTTACAGTAAGAGGTACGTAGGAGTCAAATAGTTCTGCTTGTACCTCTTTTTTTTCACCTCCTAATTCTGGAGAGGTCACTGAACTGGCACAAAGGCATTCATATTCTTTAAAACTGAATGTCGTGCTGAGAGTATCCATTCCCAGGATATGCAAAACAGAAATTTAATAGCTGAGCTCAAGGCCAGGGTTTTCTCATTTGACTTCTTTGTCCTTCTATGTGAATGTCTGCACTTCCTTCCCAATAACAGACACCTTGTTTTCCAGCATAAGAGAAGCACTTTTAAATAAGTTCTTGGATCATCCATAAGTAATGTGTCTGCCTCGGGGCAGTGTAGAGCTCAGGAAGTCCAAATCTCAGAGTTCTAAATCTGTGCAAATATTTGGTTGTGAAAGAAGCACTGAAGGTTCACTTTGATTAATTTGAAATTAAAAAAAATTACCTAAATGGAGAGAGCTAAAAAATTTGCAGCAATTAACAAGGATGTTCCTTTAAGTAGTCTTGGAATTTATACCCTGCTACTGATTGGAGAGGATGGCTTTATATTTCAGTGCAAGTAAATCTTATAATTACGTATTTCTTACTAAATCTATATTTGGATACCACAAAACCAACAATACAAGAAGTATACATTGTCCTGGGATCAATACACGTTTTTATTAGAAATGTGTATAAATACACACTTGTATTTGAAAAAGTGTTGCCAAGTTGCTCTTATTGACACTTAAACCCCCTTTTTAAACCATCCTTTGTCTCAGAAGTACAATCTCTAGGTTATGAAAAAAAACATAATTTATATATATGGAAAGTAAAAAGTCTTCATGTTTTAATTTCTGGATTAGTGTACATCTTACTGTGCTAGAGGCCATCTATTTGCAATGCCTGCTATTGAAGTTGCTAGCTAAATCTCTTGAGAGTCTTTTCAGACCCTGGCGGTGGTGGAATGAGTATGGGGCTCCTCAGCTCACTGCAGGAAATGGAGTCATTCAGAGGGACTGCTTTAATAATATATATGTTTTAAGTGTATATTGCATTGCGTTTCCGGAAAAAGACGTGGTTGAAGAGTCTTTAGGAACTATCGTGGGAGCAGGTACCTGAGAGATCTGTCTAGTCAAGAGTTAGTTCCAACTGTCTATGAATCATATAATGTCAGTCTCAAATGTACAGTTTTCCAGTCAAACTTTGCCATAATGACAGGGAATAAATGACATTCTGAAACACAATTTATAATATTCTAAACCTCTTCCTGAGCTGGCTGACAGCATTCAGTTCCTGAGACAGTTTGGACTGCCTTGTGTTATCAGGGGTTGCTTGCAGGCATTACACCTCTCCCAGCTCTGAAAGAAGGATGCTCTGAGACTTGTCTGTTTTATCTGTCTGTGACTGTATATCACTTGTCTGAGGGTCCTCTGTAGCGTGTCTTTGAGCCTCTCACCTGGAAATAGGAGGAGCTGTCTGCTACTCCTCCATGTCCTTGTACCTCACTGGAGTGCAAGTGGTTCCCTCTGGGCACCACAGGTATTTGTTTTGTGACCTGTATTAGAGACCCATGATGTTATCACTCTGAGGAATGGAGAGTGTTGTAAAGCACGCTTTGTCTGTCTTTGGTGCTGTTTTTGTCTTTAGCAAATTTCATAACTTTGCTGTCGATTCCCACTGTTACAAGAACGTTTGCTCTACTTTTTCTGTGAAATGCAGGATCAGAGGTTTTAAAAGCTGCGCTTCACTAGCACCGCTCTCTAATTTCAGTGTTATATGCAAATTATATTGCTTCCACTATTTGCTTTGTATATTCAGACATCACCAACAACCATTTATACTGTTTGTAGAATCACTGTTAATGCAAGTATCTTTTCAGTCAAATGTAGCAAAGCACAGTGTTTCTTCTTGACTAATTTTTTTTTAAAGTTGTAATCCAATTATACTCTGGAAGATTTTTCTTTGTTAGTCATTGTGAATTGACAACCTGTTTTCCAGCAATCAATGCAAAATATCTGCTGTTCTTTTGAAAATGTGAGCTCTCAGTGATACAGAGTAGTTAACGTTTTTCTGTGATGCATTCACTATCCTGATGCATTTTGGGTCTGAGAGCTCTCTTTTGCAATGATTTAGGCATTGAAAATGACCCTCTGAAATTCTGTTGTTACTCACACAATGTCTGAAATTAGTCAGTCTGTTTAAAAAAAGCCTCCAAACCTCAGGAGTTCTGCTGTGCACAGCTTATAAACTCCAAACTTTATTCTGTAGCACCCACATTTCCCTAACAGATACTGAGCTTAGTGTGCAGCCACTTGTCTCTGATGGCTGTTCTGCCTGGTACTTTGATTGCAGCTCAGTTTCAGCTGAAATACTTCTTTTGTTTGTTTCATTGTTTGTTTGGGTTTTTTTTGTTTATTTGTTTCTTCGGTTGGTTGGTTTTTGTTTGTTTCTTTGTGATAATCTTTCTGGTTTATTTTTTGTTTGGTTGTTTGGGGTTTTTCTTGTCCAGAGTTGTGTATTGTGATGCTTGAGACAACACTGGCAAAATGATATAATCTGTAGCACTTTCCCCCTCTCTTCTGTCTTTATGCTAGCCTTGTCTTGGCTTCTGTCAATTGTCGTGGTTCATCTAGAGATAGGTTCTGTTACTTAACTCGTTATTGACCTTAGTGTGCTTTTCTGAAGCCAGTGCCCTGTCAGAGGGCTTTGAAATCCCAGCTGTGACCCTTAAACTTTGCTCTGGGTCAGGAGCATTCTGCTGCCTGCTCAGTAGCTAATGTTTCTGATGTCTTAATCCCTGTTTTAATCCCAGACCTGTTTTCTTGTTGTCTGGGGCTCTTTGTTAGTTTTTTTTTTTTTTTAAGAACCATGCATGTTGCCACAATATGATTTCTGCCAATCGCATGTAAGGTCTATTTTTTTAGAGGTCTTGTTGGTGGCCTAGTATAGATAAATACTATTGTTTCTGATCTGAAAAGAACAAGTAAGAGGCAAAAGTTCTTCACCTTAGTCTTCCTCAAATTAAAAAAAAATTGTTTCCTGCAAGACTGGGACAATCTCTGTGGATACACTTCCTAGCTGTTCTGGGAAGTACTGCTGCCAGGTTTATGGAAATACTGGGAAGCCTGGCATTTTCCTGGGCCTGGTGATGTGATGTGATCTTCAGTATGTATCACATTCTAATTACCAACAATCCAAATGAAGTCTACTTTTTCCACTGCTGTAAGCTTGACTTGAACAACAAAAATGATAATGAGATGATCCAAATGAATGGTTTTCTCACAGTTTAAGTATGCAAATTCTGTTAGTGTAGTGCATTCCATGGTCTCTAAAGAGATCCCTGAGAACACAAGGCTCCAAATACAGATGTGCTTCTGCTCCTGTGAGCTGGTCAGGAGATACTGCTTTGCCATGTGAGAATTGGAATATGTCCAAAGATAAATGGACCTTTTTCTTCTGTGGAATTAAAGGCGAGGAAGTTACTTGAAACTTTTAAAAAATGCAATGATGGGGAAATTGTGCCTCTAAAAAAGTATCTTATTTTTTTCATGATATATTATTTCTTGATTAAGAGAAGAAAGCCTGAGCAATGAGTCTTAAATTAGATATTATGCCCCAGGCAAAGAGGCTTTCTAAGCAGAAGAAACTATTGATCCTATGTCTGGCTTTATAGCACATGAATACAGAGCGCAATCCATTATAAAGTGAAAGCAAAACCATTAGCCTCCTCAAGCATTCAATTAGGCTATTACTTTATCTACCTTAATTGATGCTGCTAATAGTATCATATTTAATTGTTTGATATAGGTGGAAAACATCCTGGTTAGTGAGTCTCAGCTAATTCACAGAATGGCATTAAAGCAATAACAGCAGAGCTGTAGGTGGGTTCCTGGTCGATGTGTGACATATCACCTTAGTCTTTCACTGCAATGGTCTAAAATGGTCTGTGTTCATTTGAAATGAATTCAGCACACAGTAGCTTACTTGCAGAGCTATCAAGGCTTACTTTCAAAGAGTGGGGGCTTTATCAAAAAATATTTTAATTCTAGTAATTATTCAATAACTGCTAATGCTCTTTTCTCATGTCTCATAAGCTCTTAAATGTTTTGATAATGAATTATTTTAGCTATTGATCAAGTGAGATTTTATCACAGGAAGATATGTGCACGTGTGTATGGCTAATAATAAAATGCGTATCTGTATGTATACAAATATATGCATGCATTTGTGCACACATAACATACGTATGTACACATATCCCAACATACTGTATCATGGTTAGGAGGAGATCTGTGCTTTAGGTCCAGAAATACTGAAGTTTCAAAAAAAATGTCTTCTTTCACAACTCTAACTCACCTTATATATCTGGAAGGATGCATCTATCAAATTAAAATTTGAGTCAAAGTAGGCTAACACAACCTTCCTGAAAACTATCAGCCTAAAAATGTCAGTGAAGGCACAAAACAAAAAAAATGAGCTGATAAGTGTAAGCTTTTCTGTTGTTTTTGTGTAAACATTTGGTTTGTCTCTACTAGTAGCCCGTTCTTCATCTCCTCAAATATTTGCAGAACGTTTTTGTCCAGATACATATGTTCTGAGATCGTGCTGAGGACCTTGTGTTTCCCTTCCAGATCATAGAATCATAGAATCATGGAATGATTAGAGTTAGAAGCGATTCCCAGAGGTCATCCAGTCCAACCCCCCTTCAAGAAGCAGGGACACCCCCAACTAGATCAGATGACAGTTTCCGATATTCATTGAAGAAGCAAAGTTGTATTATAACATCTACATTGCTTAGAATGAAGCATAATATATACCGCGAATATTTAGTATTTAAAACTTATTTTCTTAATGTTTTCTTCTGCCTGGAAGCTCCTTTTAAAAGCTGGTAAAATTTCATCAACTTCAGAGATAAATGCATGTTCCAGTTCATCTTTCTTGAGTAGCTTTTTTGTGCAAGCTTCAAACCCCAGCTCAGGTCTGGGTTACTTAATAGACCCTTGCTGTTTCAGAAACCTCTTACTGATATTGGAAATAGGGTTTAGTTTTCTGACACGAAGGAGTGGCTGGCTCCCTGGGCTGACTTCTAACATTGGGCTGACTGTCTTCACAGTCAGACTTGTACTGCTCTTTGATTGAGGGTAGGTGAGCTTTGCCTTCTTTTGCTGTGATAATGGAAATCCCATGGAGAAGATCTGCTAGCTGCTTGCAGTGTGTTGAGAGATGCAGCATCCCAGTGATTGCATCTGTATCACTGGGTTGTGTGTGAATGGCCAAAAAAGGGTGACAGAAACTCAATATACAACCCTAAGTTTGAAATGGTTGAAGAATTGAGAAAATAAGTAGAGAAAGGCCAAGAATGCTTTAAACTGTATTTTTCTGGTGCCAGGGTGTCATTTGTCTCATGGATTTGCATGTTCTGACAACCTGTGTTTTAGTCTCTGGGAATCTGATATGGTTAGGTTACACTGTAAGTGAGGATGGTTTGTATGATAATAATAGCTAAAATTTTTAAATTTACTTAGTGCTTTTACTCAGAGTAGCTGATGAGAGGTTTCTTTTTTTAGTTATACAACTGAGTGCCTCTATAATTTGGAGGACAGTTGTTATTTAAAATGAAAACATAACCGTAGAAAATATCTTTACAGTTAAAATAAAAAGCAAAAAAAAAAAAAAAACCTAGTCAAAACCCAAAAGACCAATATTGCCATCCTACTGTTTGAGAGTTGTTCAGAAAGTTAAAAAAAAATTGAGAAGGTCCTTGACAAAATGACTCACTGCTGATGTTTATAGAGCATCGGCTGTCTTTCACAAGCATTGTGTGAGAAATAAAAACATTTATATGTTTGGGTTTTTTTTCTTTGTGAAATGGAATTCTTGAGATGCCTATTACTAGTCTGAAAGGTCAAGTTTTCAATTTGAGTGTCTCTAGTTGGGAGTAACCAGGGAGCATTCACCTTGCACCTTAGATACCTTCATGCTCAAATCTTTGTTGGAACTGATGTACTTGTGAATTGTTCTGTTTTTGAAACAGGACATTTCAACAAAGATGGATCTTGTACTGTTTGGAGCTGTTACATTTTCTATGTCAGTTTATATGCATGCAAAGGACAAATAAAACTGAAAACTATTTTACAATCTTATCATGCAATATGCCTTACATATGCCTTATACAAAGTGATGTTTATTTTCAATTAAGTAAAGGACAAAAAAGCTATAAAATTTAATTTTTCTTTATGGGAATAACTTCTAATGTGGACTTCGAATATTCTTTTATATATGCTTCTTTTCCACTTCAACCAATACAATTTCTTTTAGTACATAATCACATAAATGTATAATTATGTAGCTGTAACATAAGGAACAGTTATAGGAAAATGTTGTAATAATATGAAGTTACATAATTTATATTTTAAAAATTATCAAGCAACTTTCTTTCAGAGGTCCACATAATTCATCAAATATTACTGTCAATTTGTACTGCTGGAAACTTGTGAACAGCCAACTGCCTTTTACTGACTATAAGTTTTAAAGCAGGATTATATTACTCGACTGGAAAATGACTGAAGAACAAATTGGGAAAGGAAAGTCTCTCTATTTTCTAGCTCAATAAGATCTTTAACTGTTACATAAATTCTAAACTATACAGCATGTAATATTTGAAAAGCGCTTTTGACTTGAACACAAGATAAGTGTTTTTGTTCTTTTATTGCATCAGTTTTGAAAGTCTAAAGGACATTTCAAATAATCAAATGGCATCACTAAACCATGAGAATGTAATTATCTTTCTATAGCTATTCTTAGCTTCAGTTTGATAATTGAATAAGTCTCCTACCAATTTTAAGTCAGATTCACAATCTACATCACTGTGTAATGGCCTTTATAATTTCTTTCTCTGAGTTATTTTGTTTAGCATCTGGTTGTTTGAGTTTTTTTTGTTGTTTATATTCTTTCATACCAGTGCAAAATATAAAGCAATCCTCCAGTGATTGATTTTATTCCATTGCATTGCTTATTTTCTTACATTGTTATAACTGCTAGATGAACTAGCATTGCAACAACGACTTCTAATGACATAGCATTTGAATAACAGAACAGAAATTTTATGGTTGGTTAACTGGCTTCTATTGCACTACTATGAAATCTTTGCAGAAGGAATATGCTGTGATCAAATGTCACAATAATGATAAAGTCTGGTTTAGATCTGAATAATTGCATATTAATTTTTGTCAATATCATATAGATTTTAAAAGAAGTTTACCAAGGTTTTAATTTTAATGGGTGTTGTAAGCAGGTTGTTCTTGTCACGTATTGCTCTTACTACAGTAACTGAGGTAATTAACAACCTGTGTAGCCTTCTCTAGCAATGGTATGAAAGTACACATCCTCAACTGGTGAGCAGATCTTCTAGGTATGCCAACTGCCATCTGCAAATCATTCTCATTTGTTTTTACTGCAATGTGCTCTCTTTAGATAGATAGGCAGACACCTCTGTAGATAGGTACAGGGGCTGAGGAGCAAGTGGAGATAGTCTGCTGTTTCAATTTGTAAAAAAAATTAAATTGACTAGGCTTATTTCCATGTTCTTGTGTTACTGACCCCAAACAGTCTGAGATGGTTACCTATGAAAAACAGCAGGGTTCACAAGCCAGGTCACTCAACCTTTTATGTTATCTACTGAAGGGCTATCATCTCTGTTTGGGCTGTGTTTTTAGGTGTCTGGGCGGAGCGCTTGATGTTTCTTGCAATGAAAGAATTGCTTCTAAGTGTGCCATTTATAACAGAATGTTTTATTTATGAGATGTCTTAAAGCTGGAATATTGCTTGTGTTTTATCCACCAGTTAAAATTGTTTTGGATTCCTTGGCAACAAACATTCATTGTATAAAGGGTGTAGCTGTGAATGCCTTGACCTGTATTGCTAGTAAATGGTTAACACGACATATGTTAATCGTAACATTAACAGACTTGCACTATTCATGATGTGGCTTATGCCTAATTAGATCTTTTGAAACATTTTATTTTCTAAAATGGCTGATTGTGTTCATACATGAAGTATCCTCCATTGAAGTCCAAAGTAGCCTTGCCAATGACCTTGCCAGCTCACAGAGACCAGATAGCATTCAGCAATGCTTGTTTGCCTTTGGTCATGTTCTGATGAACAGGGGAATTGTAGCTATCTCCATCTCCTTGGGTCAGTCTCTTTATATATATTTACAGGCTTAGTTGATGCTCTTAGTTTTCACTTGCATTGCTCTGTTACAGTGAATGGGCTTATGCCAGTTTGTGCATTAGTAGCCTGAAATCTTTGTTGAAGTCTTCTTTCATTTTCATTTCATCCAAAATATTAGGAAGAGTTTTTCTCACTATGTGTTTTATCAAGATGTTCATTTAGTAGTGGGGAAGAAATTTTATTAGTAAATGCCATCTTTCTTTGTTATAGTGTCAGGGTTCCTTTAATCATCTTTTCTAAAAGCACTGTCCTGCTTAATGTAGAAAGTCTGACACATTACAAGCATGATGGTTCTTGTCATCAACTGTATGACATGTGGTCAAGTCCTACTTGGAAGTGAAGAATAATTCTGTTATCAACATCATAATAAGGCATGGAATTCTCAAGGACAGACTGAAATCACATGGTTGGTTTAATCCAGAACACAACTGAATGCTCTCTTCTTGAAAGGAAGAGTAGAAAACCAAATTCAGTCTTCTACAAATGCATGGAAGACTTTGGCACCTGGACACTTGTTTCTTCATAATTTTTGACAGATTTTTAAATGACTGTTAGGGAGAGATAAGCATATGTTAATAAGGACAAGTGTAAGGTATTGCATTTGGGGAGGAACAACCCCAGGTACCAGTATAGATTGGGGACTGGCCTGTTGGAGAGTAGTGCAGGTGAGAGGGACCTGGGGGTCCTGGTAGATAGCAGGATGACCATGAGCCAGCAGTGTGCCCTTGTGGCCAAGAAGGCCAATGGCATCCTGGGATGTGTTAGAAGTGGGGTGGCTAGTAGGTCAAGAGAGGTCCTCCTCCCCCTCTGTTCTGCCCTGGTGATACCTCACCTGGAGTATTGTGTCCAGTTCTGGGACCCTCAGTTCCAGAAGGACATACAACTCCTTGAGAGTTCAGCGCAGGGCAACTAAGATGATGGAGTGGAACACCTTCCTTATGAGGAAAGGCTGGGGGAGCTGAGTCTCTTTAGCTTGGAGGAGACTGAGGGATGACCTCATTAAGGTTTATAAATATGTAAAGGGCAAGTGTCAGAAGGATGGATCCAGGATCTTCTCAGTGATGGCCAGTGGTAGAACAAGGGGCAATGGTTCCAAACTGGAACATGGAAAGTTCCATCTTAATATAAGGAGAAGCCTTTTCACTGTGAGGGTGACGGAGCACTGGAACAGGCTGCCCAGAGAGGGTGTGGAGTCTCCTTCTTTGGAGACATTCAAGACCAGTCTGGTCGTGTTCCTGTGTGATCTACTCTAGATGATCCTGCTCGGTCAGGAGGGTTGGACTGAGTGATCTTTTGAGGTCTCTTCCCAATCACCAGTTTTATCTGTAAGTTGTTTACGCTTCCAAGAAAAGTAAAGAGAAATCTTTCACACAAATGTCAGATACATCATTAGGCAGTATTAGAAGGTAATGGAAAGCTGGAGTGTGGGGCTCATGGGTTGGGGGAGACCCAGTAGTGCACGTGCCTGAGCTGACGGGTGATGCAGTCAACCTGGTGAGAGGGCTGGAGGGCTGTAAGGTGAGTGGTGCCAGTCTCTCTGCTTCTGTAGTTGAGTTGATGTTGCTTGGTCAAGTGAGTCATTTTTAGTGATGGTTGCAGCTTGGGCTGGAGAAAGGAAAGAAAGGGTGTCAAAATAAAAAGAGGTAGAAAGGAGAGCATGGCTGTAAAACTCTTCTCGGTTTGTTGTAAGGAAAGATTTGAATCTGCTATACCTGTCAGAAAAGCCATAAAAAAAGATGGACTGTCTTATTATAGATTATATAGTGCTCTGAGGTTTTATGATATCACTGACAGCTGAACGCCAAATGAAGGGTTTTTTTTTTATTATTCCCCCCTCCAATGTGCATGAGGTGTTTTATAGTCTAGCTCTCTTTTTTTCCCTTATGCTTTTATTTCTACATACTTGTTAGGGCTGTCCCTTGTAAATCTCTCCCTGTTCCTCCTCTGCTTCCATGTAAATGAGTTGCCAGCATTTCCTGCTAATACTTTGCCTTATCTTTCTCTCTTTTTTTTTTCCCCTCCAGCCCACCCTCCCCAACCAAAAAAAAAGAAAGCTGCTTAGAAGTAGATGTACATAGGCTGGTGGGAGGTCAGAGGCTGTACTGTATCTGGTTGTGTACCAACAGTTCTACTTGCCACCACAGCACACTCAGATAATCATCACAATATTTTTGTTTTGAGATGTTGTTAAGGGATCAGACTAGTAAGAACGTGTGACTTACCTGCAGTCAATCAATGGGGTTCCCACTTCTGGCAAAGTTCTTTTTCCCAAGTTCTGGCAAAGTGTACAGTTTTCACCATATTCACAGCTATGAATCCTATACTTGGGAGCATCTAGAGCTGATTTATATGATGTGCTGCATATGTATCCTTTTGCTGGTTCTTCAGTTCAAGTTTCTGATATTAATTAATTCAGTTTTCTAAAGCATTTATTAAGTACAGAATTTATAATGGTATACCTATAGGGGAAAAAAACCCAGAGTGTGGCTAAAACCTTAATTACTTATGCACCAACGAAAGATGGGTGCTAAAGAGAATTCATTTAGGAGACTAATTTGAAACTGTGGTCTCACTTTTTCCTACCTTGTCATTATCTTATGTCTGGGAAATAATTTCTGCTTCTTTTTGGGCTAGAAATAGGGAGTAAAAAGGCAAAAAGTAATTGGAACATCAATTACTACCTCTAAATAAGAACTTATTAAAATTGCTCTAATAAGACTTGGAATTCTACAGCTGGTTAAACTCTTCAGCAAAAGCAGTAATAAGCCCATGGGAGAGTTTGCTCAAATTTTAATATATTAATTCATTCGGTATGTTTGCTTAATGTTGAGAGCAAGTTCTCTGATTGTGATCCAACATTTCTGGTTTTGTCTCAGGTTTGAAATTGAGGATGAGCAATATGACTCAGTAAATTGTTTTAAATTTAGTTCTCAGGAATGTACATAAGTCTCCAAGTTGTTTCATTTACAGTATGGAATAAAGTTGGGGTTTTTTTTAAATATTCATCAAATCATGGTGTGTTATAATCAAAATCTTCAAAGCAGCCTGACAAAAAAAAAATATAATTGTGTGATGAGGCCAATTCATTCACTGGAAAAACAGATAAAATGAAAGCACAAAACAGAGCTTTATAAAAATCTTTACATTTTCTTTTAAACACTTATGCATAGAAGTAGAGAATTGCTTTCTGAATTGCGGATATATATTCCTTTGAAAGGGCATTTCTTAAAGTTGTTTTCAGTTCTTCTTGAGATAAGTGTTCCTTTATCCAAGGGGAAAGAAGTATTCAGAATGCTCCATGTTAGCCTTCTGGTTCCCATACAAGCAATTGGTAAAACTCTCACTGCTATTGTGACCAGAGGTGGGTTCCTCATTAGGTATTTCAAAAAGCTGCATCCTCCATCCCGCAGTAATAGTGCCCTGGTGAAAGGATATCGGAGTCACTGTGTCCCACATGCTCTTAGCTGTAATTTCACTTTCAGTTCAAAGGAGCTCTGGTGAAATGATTTGCAGTGCCATTCTCATCTCCCTTCTGGCACATGTTGGGCTTGTCATCCAAAACCCAGTCCAGCCTTAAGTCAGGATTGCAGTTTTGTGCCCAGAAAATTCTTACCGGGTTTGTCATGTTTCTGTTAAATCTTAAAAGCTGATAGATAAATAGAAATCATTGCTGCTTTCCCGCTACTACTTTGGTACCTCATCTATGTATTCTTCTAATCGATGCACTCTTGAGTAATAAATGTCTCACTTTGATGAGGCTGCCTCACTTTAATGGGAATGTTTTGGAGTGAACCAGTAAAGACAAAAAAAAAGAAAAAAGTGAAGAAACTTGTCCCTGTCAGTGCTTTTGCATCCCGCTGCCTCTCCTTAAATAGGGTCTCTGGCTCTAATTAACAATCTCCACATGCACTTTTAACCAGATCTTGTAGAATGCCCATTTTCACATCACTGAATCGTGTTGGTGACTGGCAGTAAATTCCTTTAGCCACGACAACATCTGTCTTTTCTGGTTGCAAAACCCCAAACTCTGAGTCTAAGAGATGATTTGGGTGGCTGCCAGGAGTATGACATTGCATCAGTAGGCCAAACTCTTCCCTTGTTCCTGTCATATGCTATTGATACTTATTCACCCTCTTACACCCGTGTGCTGATTGTCCCACAGTGTAAGTGGTGACAGAGGATCCTCAGCTGTGCTGTGATGTTGGCAACAAGCCATTTAGAGATGTGTCCTGGAATAGAGGCAGAAATTGCCAGTAATTACACCCACTGACATCTGTTCTGCTGATTGTGATACTCGGCAAAAACCCCAAGCTTGAGAAATGCCACTTGAAATTCAGGGCCAGCTGTTGAGCTCTGCTGCTGCCCCTTCCTGAGGGTATGTGCTGGAGTGGACCGGAATCCTTTTCCTCTGATTGCAGACAATCTGACAGCTAGATAAATTAAAAATAGCTACCTTAATGAAATAAATTTAAAAACCCCAAACCCAAAACCAACAACAAAAAGAAAGCCCACTAAATAGTTGGATATTTGGAAGTTTGATTCTAATGGCTATGCATGAAACTCCAAGACTGTTGTTTAGCTTATGTATTGCATCACCTCTCATGACACATTCAGAGGATGTGTGCCTCAGCTAGCTATTCTCAGACAGGAATAAGGTCCATAGGTATTCTCAAAGCGCATTACCTTTGCTGGTTTCTTCAGTCCACAATTAGAAAATATTTCCAATTCACATCTTGTAAACTTTTTCTTTAGCAGACGGGATAGACTTGACCATCTCTCAAGGCCTCTTCCAATCCCTGCAATTCTGTGAATCTGTTGTTTTTTCTATTAACACCTTTCTATCAGTCCAGTGTAGAGGATGAATCTGTGACAGACTCACCAGCTCATAGAGGTGGTAAAATATCTAGTTATAATTTAATAAAGAATATGTATCTAATAATATAACATATTAGCATTTACATAAAATATATCTATCTATATATGTATGTTCAAAATGTTCAGACAGATGAGTTTGAAGTAGTGGCCTGTCAACTTTCCAAGGTGGAAAAATTTGATGTATTTATTTTAGGACGTTCTGTTCCAATGACAGTTGTCACAGTTTAAAACTAATGCAGCTTTTTGTGTTTTTGGGGTGAGAAAATAAGGCAAAATGCAATGTGCAGGCTAGAAAACATATCTGTGTTTGTTCAAGGAGGTCATGGTTAAAGAATACTTGTAAAATTTCAATCCCTTAACAATTAGCTTCTAAGCAGGCAGTGTTATCACATCTCCATTGCCCAGTGTTTCCCTCCTGGTCCTTTGCAGAGCAATGAGTGTACTTCAGGTTTCAGATGTTCTTGTTGTGGCTCCTAATATAACACCAGGTCACCTCTGCTCATATTTCCTTTGGCAAAGTTGCTGTCCTGGGCTGGAGTGCATCTTTCCTGGAAAAGTAGGTTTCTGCACATTGTTACAAAGGGTTGACTGTTAGGAATTTGTGCCCAAGTGATGAGAGGCTTTTAGGACCTGCGTGAATTGTTTGGAAAGGACATCAAACTCTGGTTCTTGCTGTAATAAATCAGCCTGATCTCTGTATCAGCAACTTCCGCCCCCATCCTTCTGCAGTGTTCTCTCTCACTTCGTATGCTAACACACCTTTTCCTGCATTTCTAGCTGTCAGTCAGTTTACAAGCTAAAGATTTGGTGGTAAAGGGACAATGATCTCTTTCCATATTGCAAAATATAAGAAGTAGTTTTTGTTAGGATCATTCGGATCTAAAACTAGCGGTGAAAATACTTAAGGGTAGAAAATATAATCCAATTAAAACCTCTAGGGCTTTTTTGTGGTGCTTGTTTTGGTTTGGTTTTTTTTTTGTGTTGTTTGGTTGGTGTTGTTTCTTTTTTTTGTTCTTGTTTGTTTATTGGCTCCCTTGCCTCCATATTATTTATTGAAATTACAAGTTGTTATACTTTCGATTTGGGACAGAAGGACTCTGAAGGTTGAGTGCAATTTTTTCCTTCACTTTGTTTTAATTTTTTTTCCTTTACTCAAACACCTGTGACGTCATATAAGTTTAATCTGATTTTTCTTTTGAGCTTGCAAGAGGTATAGTTACCAACCCCCTGTAAAAAGAGTATTTGCATTTGGTCACCATATTTGTATAATTATAATTCAACTTATTATTCCTTCTTACAGAATGGTTGGGTTTAAGCTTTTGTTTGGTTTTAGGGTGGGGTTTGTTTTTTCTCTAATTAAGTTTACAAAGTTCAACACACACATGCCTTGATTTAGCAGTGGGCTTTTTCTGTCATTCTTGGTTTTAATGTTTTATGGTTTTATTCATTATATATATTCATTCATTTTAAACATTCTTGGTTTTATTCAAATCAAGAAATATATTGAGTTGCATCTTGTAGGAGGTGGATATAATACACCTATGCTCTAATATGTCAAATGAGTTTTAGGTGATGTCTTGCTTGAATTCTAATTAGTGGCAAACTAATGGATTAGTTGCATTTTAATTTCAGTCCATCTCTATCTAGGATTGTGTGTTGTTCAAGAGAGTTGTGTGTGCAAATCAGAATTATTTGTTCACTTTATTAATGCAATGCTTGTTAATAGACAAAAAAAATAAATATTATTACTGCTAGCAAAGACTCCCAGGGACCAAACTGCACTTTGGTCATGGAAAGCACCAGGACTCCTATGAGTACCCTTACTTTTTTCTTACTAAAAAAAAATGTATCAAGCATAAAAATAAACATGTCCTAACTACTAAGTAACTCTGATAGGTAGCTGAAATGCTCTCTTTGCACCTGTCATTGTATGAATTGGCACCTGTTCTCTATCAAACTGCAAACCTTTGTGACTTATCAAAATATCAGTCTCTCTTCTGTGTTTCTGAAGCTGCTGGTACAATAGCTACTGCAGCTACAGGTGCATAAGATCATCTCCTGCACAGCGGTCAGTCATTTTGTTTGCCTTTTTCTGCCTTTTTTTATCATCTTGTCTGTAGTAGAATCAGTCGCCACCTCCTGGAACTTGGGTCATAGCGATTTCTTAATAATCGTGTGTTAGACTGTTCCAGCTCTGATTCTGACCTCAGGGTTAGATCTCTCTTATCTTCACTTCCCTTTCTTGTGAGTTGACTCTGTCTGAACACTGAGCTCCTCGAGAGGATTCCCACTCTAATATTCTGTGCCAGCCTCACAGGCCTTAGAAACCAGCTCTGGCAGGGACTGCTTTGCTTGGGGGTAGCCTGAAAAATCCAATGTGGGCTTTATGGGAAGTATCTGCAAGGTGCAACACCTAAACCAAAAGTGCAAATAGAGGTTGGCACCAGAGAAATAAAAGCTCATGGGTTTACTTAACTCGTTATAAACGCGTATTCCGTAGCAATGAGCATGCTGTCTTGACTGTGCTGCCTTAGCCTGAAGGGACTGCAGTCTCCTTAGCCTTTCACCCCTTGCTGAGAATGATACTTAGTGCTTGTTGTGGTCACAGCTTTTTACAGCTTGGATTCTTGCCAGCTGGAAATTTCCTGAGCCCACAAATCCATTTCACTTAAGCCAGTGTGCATCCATCAAATGCTAACAAAATGCTAACAATATATGCTCAGTGCTCTCATTTGTTCCATCCTGTTGCTGTTTGTAGAGATATTTGGATGGAGAAGGGCATGGGTCTGGATAAGCTCTATCATCCTTTATAACGTAATGTAAAAATAGAAATATATATATGTATTGCATCTAATAACTTCTCCCTCAGGCAAAATGATTGTCAGGCAGGAGACCTGTACTGTCATGAGTATTTATGCATATCAGAGCTTTGCAGTGAATGCCTCTGTGTGGTTTATTGAAACTGCTGTTAACTTGAGGACAAGGCTCTATTTCTTATTTTTCAAGAGTTGCAAATTTCTGCTGGTGTAAAGTAATTATTGATAACTTCTCCTCATCCCTCTGTTTTTCTGGTCTGCATGACTAGGGTGTTTTATAGACTTGACAAGAAAAATACAGAATTCATGCTTACAAAGAAGTGGGGGAGGAGACCAACATAAGGAGAGATCATCATTGTAAAAGGACCTTAAGAGGCAAATGAGCATCAGACAGTGTTTCCCAAAATCACTCTGAAGCCATTACTGATTTTTAGTAAGCCTCAGATTTTCATGGAGTTGAATTCTGGTCTACAGATTGCACATCTGTCAGACTCTTCGGGGCTTGTAGGACCTGAACTGTGTCTGTGAGAAGAAATAAATGTTCAAGTACTTGTTGAACTTAAGAAGAACTTCTGCTTAAGAGGAAGCAATACTAATTCATTTTTACGTAGTGGATATGAAAAAAAGTTGATAGATGTGATGGTGAAATTGGCTCTTTAACTTTCTGTGCTGGATATCAAAGATGTAACATGTTTACAGCAGTTCAGCAATGTATCTGCTCTTAAATTATAAGAATCTGAATGTTTCCTGTAATTAGTGATGTGAATATGCAGGTTTTGTTGCCATGGGGTATTTAGGGTTTTGGGGGGGGTTGGGTTTGGTTTTGGTTTCTTTTTCATAATGACCCATTTTCTAGACATCAGTGCACAGCTCCATTGATCTGCAAAACAATGTGCATTGCAGGTAATAATTTCTGAAGTCAAGCCCTTGTTCTTAGAGTGCTACAGCCTACTTCTACCACTAATGAACAGTCTAAATCCCACTCAGAGGAGTGATGTCCTTGATTTACAGATCCACAGAGGAGCTGTGCAGTCAGGAGAGAATTGTTTGTGGGGACTAAAGAAAATGTGGCTAAAGAGGCTAAATCATGCTCGCCTAATTGTGCAAAACCGGTAGTACTTGACTAAACTGCTGGTTGTTTGCACAGGCATCTTTAGGAAAATTGTCAGATTTCTGTCTGTGAAATACCATCAATTAATCTGAATTTCTGATTACTGGGAATGTGCAGATTACTGGGTAGTATAGCCAAGGAAGATGACACTACAGGTCTTTTGCAAGATGAATAGGTGAGGCTTCTCCGAGTTGTATCACCTGCAATCTTTGCCATGGTGCAGCAACAGTAAATGTCTGTTGAAAGACAACATAGAAGATTTTGAGTTCTTGCTTTGGAATATTATTATTCAAGAAAATGACACTGCAATAACTCAATTTTAAACTTGTAGCCACAGAAAATTTTATTACTCAATAATATGTAGTAAGAATATGTACTCAAGGGACACAAAACTTTTGGAGTGTCCAGAGGAGGGCAATCAGGCTGGTGAAGGGTCTGGAGGGGAGGCTGAAGTCCCTTGGTTTTGTCAGCACGGAGAAGAGGAGGCTGAGGGGAGACCTCGTGGTGGTCTGTGGCTTCCTGACGAGGGGAGTGAAGGGGCAGGTGCTGATCTCCTCTCTTTGTCGACCAGTGACAGAGCCTGAGCGAATGGCATGAAGCTGAGATGAGGGGTTTAGACCAAACATTAGGAAGAGGTTCTTTACTGAAAGTTGGGCACTGGAACAGGCTCCCCAGGGAAGTGGTTACAGCACTGAGCTTGAGCTCAAGAATCATCTGGACAATGTACTCAGTCTTGGTTGACCTTGTGTGGAGCCAGGAGTTGGACTTGATGATCCTTATGGGTCCCTTGCAACTCAGTATTTTCTGTGGTCCTATGATTCTATTATAAACTTTCCAAGAAGGAGGTAAAGAAAGAAAATGAAACAAACAAAAAAAAAAAATTCGCTTTTTCTACTTGCATTATAACGGACTTGGCTTGCCCAAGTGTAGCTCATGGAATTGCTGCCTGTATCCATGATGCATGTTCCCTAACGTTAGTAGTATCTCATACTTTTTGCTTCAATCACAGCTTTTAAGTAAATTCTGTATGCATAATTTTGCACAAGAATAGTTCCTCAGCAAGTAACCACAGAAATTTTTATAGAGTTGTACCAAATCATAAATCAAGGGGAAGCGTGGGAAGTGGAAAAATAATAGCAGTAAAAATAGTAAATGAATGAAACTCCTGCTTTTACATTTGTTCTTCAAGAGGGCTGTGGAGTCTCCTCCTCTGGAGATATTCAAGACCCATCTGGACACCTACTTGTGCAACCTGCTCTAGGGAACCTGCTTTGGCAGTGGGGTTGGACTCAGTGATCTCTGGAAGTCCCTTCCAACCCCTACAATTCTGTGATTCTGTAATAACTTTATTTGATATCTGTAAATAATGCAAGAAAACAGAGCATCATCTGCAGGGAAGACTGATTTTTTTCAAGATCTTTCAATGTTACATTTCTGACAAGGTGTTTGCAAATTTTCAGGATGACATAGTACTTGTAAATACTGCTGGCAAGTATTTTTTCCAGTTTGTTTCCACCTTTGTCATTTTTGGTATGACATAGTTCTGGGTATTTCTGCAGGTTCTTACAGATGTGAATTAAGTTGACGAAAATCCTGGCAAGCAAGGTGACATCCATGTCCCTTGTTTGTGAAGCAAATTCAAACCAAACCAAAACCTCGCTTTTTTACTGACTCTTTAAACCAAGAAAAGATAAATTTTTCCTGCTGGGGAAATACTGCTTAGTTTATTCGCAAATATTTAACCTGAGACAGAGAATAATATTGAAAAATGTGGTGGATTGAGAGGTTCAGATAGTTTTTAATCAACTGAATGGAGACAGTTTATAATGACAGTCAATCCCAACAAAAACCATCACTATAACTCACCTATAATAACCTATGCTATAGACTGTCAATACCTGTCTAGTTTAATACCAACATCTCACCAAACAAGAAATGTTTATACTGAGTATAAGGTGGTGTAAAGTAGGTGAATGGTTTTGTGATGTCATGTTTCCACTAATAGCTTGGATTTCTCTTCAGATCAGTGAATCTTATCTGTTTCTAGTATATTTTTATCACTTATGTAAGCATATTCTGTATCTTAGAGATAGAATATAATTGTCATTGAAATGCTTTAAGATAACTTGTTTTGTCTTTGTGGTACTATGTATTTGTATAAAGCTAGAATCTTATATACTTCAATACCATGCACTACTTCAGCAACAGAAATTGTACTGTGACATGGCTATTCGTTATTAAATTATTTCTCAAAATAGGTTCATTTTAAGCTACATTCAATTTCTTTTATGTGATTTCTTTTATGTCTGGATGAAATAGATCCAAGGGGAAACATAATGGGTATCATTCAGTCCAAATAGGACCTGTTTTTTGCAGTAAACTTTCTAAGTGATGTCTCAGTATTTTGGTTTATTACAAGACACAAATATTAAATACTATAGACACACATTTTGTTATTATTTTTCTTTTTCTTTGTAAATGTAATTTGCACTCTTTTATTTCTGGCTCAAATTATGTGCTTGAGCACACTCATAATTACTGTAGCTGACAAAACCCATTTCAGTAACTCTTCCTCCTTCTCCTTTTTCAGAAGTTTACCTACTGTTGCAGAAAAGGGAAAATAAAAATGTATTTCCTGCAATCCTCTTGGTAATCTTCTGCCGTAGGGATTATTTATTATGTAAGTGGTGAATGGAAAACTTGAGACTTTGTCAGGGTGGAAATTGCACCCTGTGTACAAAAATATGATTAGGGCTGTGTTATCAAGTACTAGCAGGAAATAAAATTGAATTTTACATTTAATTTCCCAAGTGTGAATGGTACCTATTTTTATTACCATAAGTAGTGAAACCCATGTTTATTTCAAAATCTTATGGAAGCTTGCTCTTTTAAACATTCAAATTTTGTTTATTAACATTTTTTTTTCCTAATAGCTTAAACTCACCATCAAGAAGGCAAGTTCTTTCAGTTGGCCTGAGTAAAAGTAATACTAAGTAGATAAGCTTTTTTGCTGTGTGCCAGCAATATTTTTCCACTGATACACTGATACTCAGTTTTAGGAATAAACATATGGCAACAGAATTTAAAAAAATATATATTCAAGTGAATGAAATAAGTGAGACTGATGGAACCAAGGTGCTCTTTTTTCAAAGAAAAAACTATGGAGATGTAATTAGCATTGGGCAAACATTCTATCTGGTGAAAAATTAGGATGAAGTCCAGAGAAAGAGAAGGTGGCTGGAGTAGGAACTGTGAAGTCGTCTGCTGCAGAATAGAGAGGTTCACCTGGGAATGGTTGAGAGAACGTTAAATGGCTGATCTGCTCATGTAGGTTGCTCTATTAAGGCCATGTCTTTTAGCAGCAGTTAAGACCAATATCTATCAGAAAAACTTGAAGCTGGTAACTGTGTGAGCAATCACCTGAAATGATCCAAAGTGAAACCGCATTCAAAAGCTCTCTATTGTAGAAATGTAGATTGTTTTTTCCCCTTAAAACAAGAAAAAAAAAAAGTTATTCAAGATATATTCCACAAATGCTGCTGAAAAATGTATAAAGCATGTCCTTTAGTTATAGCTGGGATGATGAGGTGGAAGAGTAGGGAGGGGCTGAGGCAAAAAGAACTGGGCAGGATGGGATGTCTGAGTTTGGGCTGCAGATGCTGCCAGCATGTTGGCTTGTGTGACTAGCAGTTACTAAAAGTTTCTGGGTAGCCCAAATGGCGGGAAAATATGTGAGAAATGCTGTTAACAGGAGTAGCTAACAGCAAACCTAGCTAGTGCAACCAGGGAGAGGCAGATACTGGCAATCTGTAGTCTAGTCAGACTACTAGCCAATAAGCAGTGACTGGGGAAGCTGAAAAGACTGGGATGTCCTAAAGCTGGGGTGGCCTCAAAAAACCCAGATACACAGTAATTCAACAGCTGTTAGTCAAAAAAGTAGGATACCTGCAAAGGCTGCTATTTGTTTGTGTGTTCCTGGGGAGGTAGCAAGGTATCTTGGCTCCTGGGGGTGTTTCTGTGGTTGCACGCAGACTTTTACTGCATTTTTTGTTCCAGTTGTGAAGTTCTGCTTAATCAAGAACATTTTATAATTCATTGGCTTTGAGCTGTGCCCTTAAAAAACATTATTTAGTTTCTCAGGTTTCTAAGAATGGGCTCGAAGTGGTGGTCTTTGGGTGTTTTAAACTTAGTCTGAGTGAAATCACTTAGAGTTACAAGGTAGAGATAATTGTCCTGAACCACACATCTGCACAAAAGCAAAGATACAGAGTGTTCGCTTGTTTTTAAGAAGTAGGTAGGCTTTGATTCTCAGTTAACTTTGCTGAAAAAGTTCTATTTATAAAAAGAAAATATTAATCAAACATGTGACTTGGAGAGGCCCATATGGTGTTTCTACAATCAGAGCTAAAGGACTTTCTACCAATTTATCATTACAAATAACAGCCATGCCCTTGTGTCATGCCATTGACAAATGATTTTGTTTCAGTGCTGGTAGTGGCATTTTGGCAATCTTTCAAATAGGCTAAAACACTCCCTTCATTACTTTAATAAGAAGTGCTGATTTTTTTTCTGTGAAAGAGAGCTGCATTTTTGGAACAGTAGGTTTTTCTAGTATTTCAGAAATATGAGCAGATGAGATAAGGTATTTGATCAAGATGAAAATGCTATAATAATCTCTGTGCGTCCTAATGAATTTCATGTGTTGCTGGTACTAATAATTTTAAAATCTGTACATGTTGTATTTCTGTAGAAATATTTCTTTTCAAGTAAAATAACCCTATGAATTACTTGTCAACAGTGTTTTAATATGGCTAGCCTTTCCTCTTATTAAAAGTAAATATTTGAACTGTATTGCACACCTTGGGTGGTGAAGGTATATTTTAGACAAACATTTTATTTTAAAGAACTGGGGACAGATGGGTTTTTCAGCACGTAAAAGTGAATAGACCCTTTTCAGTAAAATGATGCAACTGAACTTTGGTAATTGGGAAAACAAATTATTGCTTGTTGTAGTTAAACAAGTCTTCTACTGACATCAGGGGTGATTACTTAAAGCTGAAGATAATAGGAAAAGATTAAACAGAAATAAATAGGAAGTGTCAAACCCAGATGTACTTTAGACTACATAAAAGTCTATATAATAAATAAGAATAAACAGGGTCTAAGCCTTTGGTTAACTCATGTATCAGTAGAGTAATAAGCTTAGTGTTAGGGATTAATAAAACAACCTCTAAAATTGAGTCTTTACATTGATTTTTAGAAGGTTTAGAGAAACACTGCAAGTTTAGGGATAAAGTTCAGTAGTTGCTGTTTCTAAGATTGAGACAGTAATTTCAGAACTTTAAAGCATGCTACAGTATGAAGCAAAAGGGAAAAATCTTGCAAGTAACCTAAGAGATATATCATATTTCAGAAGCAATGAGCAGTGCATCACATATCTCAAAATATTTCCAAGCAGTGATTCAAACTGATAAAGCAGATGAAAGAGCTTTTTGATGAGAGTGAATTCAGCAGCCTGAAGAGTAAGTAGTAAAGTAATAAAATATGTTTTGTGCTGCTGTTACTGAAAAGTAGACTGTAATGTAAACTGGGTAATACTAGAACCACACCACAAGAAACACAGAAATATCTCACATATCTATTTTTTTCAGATTTATATTTAATTATATTTGTCAAACATACTACTTTTCACCAAGAACTATATGAATATCTGTGGTTTTATTTAATTTTTAAGTCCAGTCATTTTATAATGCAATGTTTTAATTGCATTAATTTAATTTTAATTTTAAAAATTTCTCTCAAAATCAACAGAACACTTTGTGTTTAATTTGCAAAAAATTCACATCTACTGTGCCTGCCTCATTGTGGTTGTGTTAGTGAAAAGATAAGTGCCATCATTCCTCAAGGCTCTATAAATTTGAAAGGAATTCCTCAGGCGTGAAATGATAAATGACACTGGAAGATTGTAACACCTTGGAAACTGGAACCAAATTTTATCAGAAGTGTATCCTCAACTAGTGAAGTGAAGTTTGAGTGGGGAGGGAGTCCTCATCAACACATGTAGTCACAGCTTTACAAGTGAAGAAATGTGTAGAAAACTGCTGAATCTTCAAGTGATGTTGGGAGTTGGTAGAATTTGCATTGGGTGACTTTAGACCGAATAAGTTTTCCATTTAAAGAATATTAATAGAAGTTATTACAGTACAAATATTGCTGTAAAAAGTGGCCAAACTAATCTACAGGAGCTGTCAACATAATACAAAGGTCAAAGTAATTTCTGTGGAAAAATGCATCAGCATTTCTTTGTGTGGACTAGTTTATGTTGCTGTCTCAAGAGGCTGTTACATATTCTGCCAAAAATGGTCTTCAGGCAGGGAGACGAGATGGCTGCTTTGGTATATAGGTCTCCAACTGCTAACCTTCTCCCAGGAGCCATCAGGCCACCTCTGCTCCTACAACCCTCCACTCCAAGGGCCTATTCTAGAACTGTCCTCTGAGCAAGTTGGAAGAAAAGAGAGAACAGGCCTTTCCTCTGTTATGTTTTCACAGTTCTCTTGTTCTTTTTCTATTAGTCCTGTATTTACACCCTTGAGCAGACTGAGCAGATGTCAGACTGCCAGGTGCTCTTACGAGCTGCCCGACTTGGGAGATTTGTGCTTTACCAGTGTTCAGCACACTGCCGAGCTGGACCCACGGAAATGTGGGCATGCTCCTGACTGAGGAAATAATTCTCATTTAAGGCTTTCAATTTTTGACATGGTAGAAGCTTTAATTCTAAACTTACAACTCTGAATTTATTGTAAAGTTTTACACATTCAAATACCTTTTCCTAGCTTGAAAATTAAATTAAAGAAATGGAACTGTTATTATGGTTCTGTACAGGAGTGCTAATAATATCAAATATATAATTCTTAGGGGAAAAATTCGAATATAGTAGGTGATTAGAGGGTGGTATTACTGGTTGGCAAGCAAAAATTACTGTAAGTTGAACAGCAGGATGTAAGGATATTGTGGTGAATTATAAAAACATTTGGCACGTTGCTAGAGTTTATCTCTATGGTACTGTGTTATCTCATTTCAAATACTGTAATTAAAATTGGACAAACTTTGAATTAATGTAGCTGAGACTTATCTTCCCAAATGCACTCTAAAAATTTCTTCTGTCCTTATTTTGCATAAAAGAGATTGAGAATAAGGACTTTGTCATAAAGTCCTGGAATTTCATACTTAGGAGACTACACTACAAGCAGAGTTAAAAATCTGTGTTATTGCTTAGGTCTTTCATAACCACTATGTTTATCAAACGTAACGATGTTTGGAAAAAGATCTTGAATTCAGTAGTTTTTACTATTTCAGAACACACATGAAACATATGTAGTGAAATTGTAGGAGAACTGGAAGGAAATTCTGTGTGTTTTTTCTTTTCTTTTTCAATAAAGGAAGAAAAAAACATGTTGGTAATATATAATAATCATTAACAGCAGTAGCATGTTTTAAATCTTGGAAGAATCTATGACAAGGGATGTGAAGGAAGAAAGGTCAAATTTATACATTAGTAGTTAGCTATAATTTCTAAAAACTAAAAAAAAAATTTTTAAAAATCACTTGGGCAAGGAGGAAAAGAAGAAAAAGCACAACAGTAGTATTTGAAAGGATCAGGAAGGTCAGCTTTGCTGTGATTATCTCCAGCCTGTTGGGATGACTGTGGGTGGAGCAGGTTCCCATGGGGAAGTGCCCACTTCCATGCTCAGGCCCACTGGGCAGGCCCAGCTGCTCTGGGAGGCTGAGAATGGAGAGAAGCTGAACTAGGAGGAATTCTGGCAGAAATAGTCTGGAAATAGTTTAGCCAACTTGGAAACATTCCTTTTGGTAAAAGAAGAACCTAAAAGAACAAATCAGGTAAAGGATTTATAAAAGGAATAAAAGCTGCTTGCTAAAACTTTTAAGGCTTCTATGGCATTGGGAGGTGTACCTTCTTATGATTAGATTTTAAATGGTGCTCATAGCATAAGACAACCACCATTCCCCAAATGTCTGTAACACAATCTCTGTCTTTACAGTATTAAAATCTATGATTCCTGGACACCTGAGTACTGGCTTTTGTCATATACTGTTACAGATAGATACAGAGAATTAAAAACATTAAAAAAAAAAAAAAAAAAAAAAAACCCAAACCAAAAAAACAAAAAAAAACCTCCAACAAAACAGTATCAAAACAATCTCTTTGAAACACGTGGAATTTCATTGTTTTAGCAATCACTACCAAATTTTTCCATTTTATATATTATCTATGCAGCTCATTCCTTACAAGAGGATATGGCTTAAAATTGCTCCAGGGGAGATTTAGTTTGGATATCAGGAAAAATTTCTTTACAGAAGGGGTTTTCAAGCATTGGAACAGGCTGCTCAGGGAAGTGGTGGAGTCACTGTCCCTGGAGATATTTAAAAGGTCTTTAGATGATGTGCTGAAGGATATGATCTAGAGGTGGACTAGGCAGGGTTAAGCTGTAGTTGGACATGGTCTTTGGTAAGATAAGCGACTTTTTCTTTTTATTTTTTCTTCTTTTTTTCATTTTCTTTGCTCATAGTACTCAATCATACAGACTATACTCATCCAGCTGACCAGAGCTAGTTATTTTTCATTTTTAAGTCCCGAGTGGGCAACTACAACTGTAAAAGAGTAGAGAAATAAGGATAACATCCTGGAAAGGGACTTGTTCTGTGTTGCTATGGAAAGCTTTCAAAGAAAACTTAATTTGTCCATCTGTAAAGATGATAAAGAAATGCCATTCATATAATGAGTCTCCCAAGTAAGTATCCAAAGCTCAAAACCAGCATGCCATTTCTCTGAATGCTTCTCTCCCTATTTATTTCTATTTTTTTTCATCCTATGCAAGGTCTGCAAAGGCAGTCATGAAAGTGGTTCTTTCTGTTTTCTGTAGAGCCAATCTCTTTATTTTATTTTATTTTTTTTTTTAAATAATGCTATCTTCAAACAGCTGCTAGTGAAGGCATGGACCCTCGGCAGCAGTTAGCAAATGATTAACTGTGCATTCCTGACAGTTTAAAGGGTAGATGATAATTTTAGCTTTTCAAGAGTATGGTGATCAAATGGAGTTCCCAAACTGTACGGTATTGAATGACAAAAATTTGATTTCCCCAAAGCTGCTTTGACTAAATTTATAGCATATTTCTGACAGAGAAGACTTAAGATTTAATTTATGTTTGTGTTTGTTTACCACGTTCTGTTGCTTTAGGACTGACCAAACCAGTGATTTTAAATAAGGCGAGTGGATGTTGTCTTGTTTCTGCTCATTTTCTTTTATGTCTGTTGACACTCTTGAGTTAAGGACTTAAGCCTTATATAAACTAAAGAGGGAGGTTTTGCTGTTAAGTGTACCATTTTGCTGGTACTTCCTTAATCCTGGAAGTTATTCAGTAGTTTAAATAATTAAATTATTCAGTTGTATTCTTAAGTGATTTCATCTGGAAAAAAAGAGCATCCTTCAGATCAGCCAAAGGTAATTACAGGACTTCTGCAAATTCATTAACATATATGAATTGTTATTTGAACATTTTAACACTGAAAGCACATCAATACACTAGACAGACAAACAAATCCAAAGAGAAAACAAAAATACCGGTTGAGTTCTGCCTCAAAGACTCAAAGTTTCATACCTATTTTGGGTTGCATCTTCATAACCTACGATCACATTTTCCCACAGAATATTTTCTTCATTCCCAATGACTAATTTTGGCTAGAAAAAGTTCCTCATAACTTTTCTAGTTTTCATTTCAATTCTTATAATTGAATTGGTATTCTTTTATTCTGAAATTCAAATAGTGAAAGCATGTACCCTATTATCGGTTTCTTGTAGGTTTTCTTGTGATATTTTCCTTTTTTTTTTGTTGTGTGTGTGAAGTATCACTATCCTGGATAGAGTCATCTAGAGTCAATGTTCATGCCTTCTTTAAAGAATGCATTTATTTGGTTACAAAGCACAATTACATTAAGGGATCTGCCCATGAAATAGGAATTAATATGTTACAAAGTTATCACATCTAATTTTCTTTTGAAGCCGCCTAAATTAATGTGAATGTTTAACTACTGGCAGCCCACTAGAAAGCTGTCAGGGCTTTCTTAATTTCATATAAACCCCTGATTTGCGCTGCTTCATAATGGGCTGTCTGGCTCTGAATGAGATGGGGTTTTCACTGCAGTTGTGGAAGGTCAGTGGAGTTGCATGTGGAGTTTGAGACAGAATAAGTTGAGATCAACTGCTGCAATAATAATTGGGAAGCTATTCCAAAGGTTCACTTCATACCTTGTAATCATTTATTGCCACCTTTTTTTTTCCACATTCCCTTGTGCTATGCTTTCCATTTTTCTTCCTCTAAAGAATCCTCTAAGAGTCACCTCCCTTGATTTGTGAATTCACGTGTCAGAAAGGCATGCTCAAACTACACATAGATAAGTTATGAGTAACGTGTCATTTATCAACAAGGCAGTGTTCATTATGCTTTTTCAGACACCTGACTTTCCTTTTCATTTAGGCTGGGAACTGTTGAATGAAAGAAATGGTACATAAGTGTAAACAAATATTGTGCAAAACAAAGGATCTATAGTTATATCTCTAATTACTTTGAACAGCAGTTTCACCTTAATTTGTGATACAGTTGGTATTGTGCACTGTCCTGTGCCATAGGGCTGTTGTTAGGTTAGAAACTTGTTTTTTTCCCATGTCGTTGGAAAGCGTGTGTTTGAAGTCATAGGAAGGAGCTATCATCTTGGATTTAAGGCACGAAGGAGTGTGACTGTTTTCTTGAATGCCAGTTTCTTCCTGCTTTCTGCGTGATGCTCCTTTCCTTCCTGAGCTCTTAGGTATCAACTCTCCACGTAATCACAAGCTCTGAAGGGATCTCATCCTGTTATCTTTGATCTTGCTGGAGACCTGGGGACTTGTTAGAGTATTGCAGTGTCCTGATTTGTAGATTCAGCGTGCCTTTCAGTGTGATAAATATTCCTATCAATTTACATTGTAATTGCTTGTAACTCAAGATGCATTGTAATGTAAATGAAGACATTTATTTACTGCTTCAAAAATAGTCAACATTATTAAAGATTTTTCTAGAAGACATGTGAGGAGATGAAAGAACAACCTCATTTAATCAGCTTACACAAAGATTAGACTGGAGAGGTGGTGCTGTCACTTGTAACTTGCTGACACGTCTTCTGAGACGTATCTTTTTGCAGTATGTTTGCCAGCAGTCACAAACACCAGAGACAATCCCTTTCACAGCTAATCTCCTGTAGGTGAAGTCCTCCTGTAGGTGGGAGCAGACTTAATGTTTTTCTTCCAAACTCGTTTTCCTTATTCAAGAGACAGTCTTGCTGGTTGTCTTTTAACTGCCTTTTCCTCTTCCCTGGAGATGCAGATGTCTCTCAATGAGATCAGATGCCATCTCCTGTCCTTGAAAAACCAATTACCTCCCCCTGTTTACCTCAGCATGAGGCATCCGACTTTTAGGTAGCAGCGTTCCTCTGCTGAACTTTATAGCGCTTCAGCGTGTGTGTTTGTAAACACGCCTGATATGTACCACTAAATGGGGTAATTACCTGTGGTTTATTAATAGCTTGTAGGATTGAGCACAAAGATAGTAAAAAAAAACTCTGGGTGGATAGTATGTCTGAAATTATTTGCTCTCATCTTCTTTATCCTGAAGATACTGGCAATAGATATAATTAGGGTATTCGAACCTCTATCCCATTATCTACCAGGTGTTTCCAATTAAATACTCATTTAGCCTTTTCATCCCCACTCTGACTTAAACATCTTTAACACAGGAGGGCTGTTGTGTTGATATTATACAGCACTCAGATTTTTTTTTTATTTAAAATGAAGATGAAAATACAGGTAATGCAGAGCTGTGAGCACTCAAAAATATCTCTAAGGCTCTGATTGCATCATTTGGGATAAAGTCGCAACTCTTTCACAACATATGATCTCGCATAAAGGCCTTTTTCTGTAGGGAAGATCGTTACTGAGGTGCACAGAATTGATTCCTTCCTTCAGTTCAGTCGTGGGCAGAGTGCCCAGACTAAATAAGCTTTTAAGGCCATGCACTTAGACTGATGCATTTTGTGCTACTTCTTTTTTTTTTTTTTCTTTTAATGCTTGATTGATTTGATTATATTTATCAAATTAACAGAAATTGATTAGTAGTCTTCCATTTCAGAGAACTGCCAAAAACCAGCTACAATTGGTGGGGATGAAAAAGTCTTAGTTGGCTGTCAGAAAAGTATAAATGGCTTTGTGATCACAAAGAGAGAAAGGGTGGCAAGTCTGAGTTTGTTTGCCTATCCATATTGGTTTAAATGGATGCAGATAATGAACTTGCTGAACTACTAAATTATTTTATTAGCTAAGTTTACCTAAGGACAAATTGGTCCTGCTGCTGCAAGTACTTGGAACTTAAAAAAAACCCAAACAACAAACTCCAAACAAACCAAACCAAAACCCCTCATTTTACACTTTCTGAATGTAAAAAGGAACCATACTAGTGGCAGGTACAGGCAAAGGGTATAAGGTTTGAACTACACAGGCTCTCAGGAATGTATATGAGCTCTGTCGTCCTTCTGAGTTTGGATAATAGTCCTTTCCTACCACAGAGGGCGGGTAAAAGCTAGGACAAAAGCCAGCATTCTAAGTACAGGCTGTTCCAGTGCCTTGTGCACTGGTCTCTAAACCAAGCTGTACAAACAGAAAGAGGATAAAAGGCCATTTGACACTTCATGCTGTTCAATAACAATATGCTTGAGTTTGTTAAATGGAATAGAATTATTTCTGGGGTTTTTGACAGCTTGATAATTTTTTTATTACTTTTAATCATGAAGGGCATTCTGTGTTTACCAACTGTTATTTACTCTCATTGTAGACCTGAAGTGTGAGAAGTTCCATTCAGTCTTGCCTCCTGTCCCACTAGAATTATGAGAAACAGAATATTTATTTCCTGAAACTGAAAACAGTCCATACAATTTCATGAAGCACTGCAGAATTTCAGAGTGAATATTACATATGAAATATCTAGAAAACTCATCAATAATAGCTTTTCAGAGCATGTGAACCTGATATTAGTGACTTGTAAGATGCTACTCTTAGTTTTAGGGGGTTTGGTTTTGTTTTCCTTGATATGGTTGCCATACATTAGGCTTAGGTTTTTGAGAAGTTAGTGTCAAGAAGCAATGGAATGATTTTTAATGTTACAGGAAGAGTGCTGTAAAGTGTGAGTTAAAAGTACTACTGAGTTAATTTAATTGGTGGAGGTTTTGCTGTGTACAAGAAATAATTTGTCTTATTTCCGTCTTTGAATAGAGGTGGGCTTTAGAGCAGCTTAGAAACAGGCAGCAGTCACACAAAACAAGCTCTTGTCATCACCATCCATCATCTATTTGCATGAGACTTCTAGGGAAAGAACCCCAAAAGAAACACTTGATTTTTAGAGTTCCTCCTGAGAATACCAAGAGCTGGATGTCATGAAGGATGCCAAGTTTTCCAGGTGCGTGAAAAATAGTGTGGGCTTGACTATAGCTGCTAGTCTTCAGGGCATACCATGGGATGCCTGATCCTGAGTTGATCTCAGGTCAGCTACCTGGAGACACCACCCAAAATTCCTCTCTCTGTGAAGCCAGAGGTACCTGACAATAAAGCATGGGAGGTCTTTTGGAGGGACACCAATTGCCTTCTGGGGAGCCAGCTTACTCTAGATGCCTCATACTTAATGATTTCTGGGATGACTCAACAGACCTTGCCGGGCCAAATGGGGTAGAGCAATTTAATTTGACATCAGATCTTTCACTTTAGGTAAGCTTGTGTTGCAGCAGGTGATGCCAGGAGTATACTGTTGCCCCTGAATATGGATAGCCAATTTGTGGAGGCCACCTGAGACAACAGAGGGCTGAGAAACCTGATAAATTCCAGATATCCACCCTCAAAGGGAACAGAGATCAAGAGAAACCGTGCTGTCTAAAGGCAGAAGCAAGAAAAAAAAAAGCTTGCCTGGAGCACCTCTCTGTTCATGTTAAACTAGTTGGTTTTGAGGAGCTCTGTGCAGTTTGCAATGCTGGGACCCCTATACTAGCCATGGAATTAGTGAATAATGAGGTCATGAAAAATAGAAAGGTAGGTAAAACTCTGTGTGTAGGGTGTAATGGAAATAAGTACCCATTTTCAGATACTCTCCAGAGAGTACAGCAGCAGAAAAACCTGGAGGATGTATTTTTACTGTCCTTGCTAGAAAAGGAGTTGGTAATAGGAAAAAGAAAATTGTGTGGCTGTCTGCAGGACAATCTAGGAGTTTCCGCTATTCAAACAGACTTTTCTCCTCATATTTTTTAAGCAGAACTTTGGTGTCAAAATTTAAGGACAGGAATATGAAAACTATTAAGTAATTAGTTTGAATAACTGCCAATGCACTGTGCTCTTGTTTTCCATGCTTAAATGTATTTAGAATATAAAGTCACATAACGATAAGCTGGTCATACTATTATTTAGGAGCTCTTTCTGGACTGAATACCGTTTCTGATTTTAGATCACTGTCAATATCTTTATTTCCTAAATAGATTGTTGAGTGTTAGTTGTCTCCAATGGGTCAGCTGTTTTGCTGCTGGACTTTATAAGGCTCCTTTACACACCTTGTTCCCTTCACACCTCTCCTAATAACTTTGGATATTTCTGCGATGTGTTAGCATTAGGGCCTTCCCCATTAGGTTAAAGTATGGAATTATTCCAAGCCTACCAAAACTGTTTAAGTAGCAGTTGAAATTGGCATGATACTCCTAACTTATTTGATTCTTATCTAGCCTACCTATCTGATAAACTAGAGGACTTCCTTGAATCCATCTATCTCTGATGGATTCTTGAACATTTATAAGCTCCATTGTGCTTTTTGTAATACCTTGACTGAAGTTTTGTTCCCTGTGTGAGAGCACAAGTATATGTGAGATTTTGTTTGTGTAACCAACTTCAGGCAAACTAATTTGGCCCCTTCAAGATTTTTGAATTAAAGTTGAGACTTGGTGTCAAGGAGAGTCTCTGAGCTTTCCTTAAGTTTACAAGAGTCCTGGATTTTATTCACCTGGCCTAGAACTTAGCACTTACTGGCTTCCTTATTCCTTAAGTGCACTTTTAAAAAGATAATCATCATAGTAAACTGTAAATTAATCCCTTTATATCTAATAATCTCTTATTAGGGTTTGATTTCCAGTTATAGATTAAAGACAGAAAGAGTTAGCTCAGAAACTTTCAGAAAAGCCATAAAATAATCTATTGGGATATTAGAGACCTTTAACTTAGTTGGTTTTGTTTTATCTTAACCTTGATTATTTCTCTGCTGCCAAAAGAAGCTATGTCTTTGAACTCCGGATAAACTTATAAGGGAATCAGATTTTTTTCTTCCTCTTTCTGTAAAAACAGCTGATAATTCAGATAAATGGCAATGAAGGAGCACAGCCCTACTGCTTTAAAAATGATGATGCACTATGAGTTTCTTACATCTACTGTTTTTAATTGTATTTCAATACAGTTGAATAATCAATACTGTGATTATTGATAATTATTGTTGAAATTAGCACTTGACCCTAATTTTTATTGATTTGTCTTTTTTAAATATTGACATCTGGTATGAAAAAATAGCACAAAGAGCCTGACTCAGGCTAGACAGGGGAATTACAAGTTCTTGTTCTATACTTAACTCATTCCATCATATTATGTTTTGCCCTTTTAAACTCACTAGTGGCCATTAATTGACAGAAATGCATGTATCTGTATATGTTTCTGAAAGTAGGATTTAGATTTTTATTTGGGAAGATTATATATAATTAGGGAACAAAAGCATGGGGTGTTTGTGGGTTTTTTCTCCCCTCTCACAATTGCATAATGTTGCTGGGATGCAGAAGAAGAGTGAGTGTAAGATTTGAGGGCAAGGTGTGTTCCCTGTATGTCTTTCAACTGGCTGAGGTAAAAGCTGGGACTGCTGTATGTCTGCTGTGCATATGTCCTTTGGAAGGTACAAGAATCTCTCAAGCATGAAACATTTCTCTTCCCTTTATCTTGTTCTGAGGATGCAGTATTTGGGATTTTGCCTGCTCCTTGGTTCTGGACAGAAAGGCATAATGGGTTCCACAATCTGAGAAGGTATTCTGGGCTATGTAAAACTATACTTTATTGTAAATATTTTGAAAAGCTGGAGTACATTCAGGTCGTTGATGATATGGTATCAAGGCAGGAAATGTGATAAAAACATTTCTTCTATGTAGTTGCAATACTAAATGCATGTTTCCAATTGAAGATTTTACAAAACTTAGAGAAGTCTGGAAATTATTTTTTTTTTATTTAAGGAAATATGCAGTACCTGAAGATCTAATATGTGATTTCAACCTCCCCAATGGACTTGTAACTGAAATGCTAAATTGTATGTAGAGTGGAATTACTGTCAATATAATTAATATTTTTTCCATACAACAAACATGATTCTGAGTTAATTTTGATGTAAATAGCAGGCCTAAGTCCAAGTTCTTGCCAATAAACTGCTTATGTATCTCTAGAATGGTTACTGTGCCAGTCAAAATGTCTGAGACAGTGCAGTGACTATCAGAAAGAGGACCTGTGTGAAGCAACCAAAATTAGCATAAAAAAATTGAAATGTATGAGACTGCAATTACTGTAACAACATAACATGGAGACATTGCAATTGATGTTGTAATGGCTTAGATGTCAATGGAGTCAGTGAAACAACTTCAAATAAATGAATAAAGATTTTTAATGGCATCATATCGGTTGGCTGGAGAATTATAATATTTTAGGGGTACTGAATCTATCTTTAGCCATTAAAAATGATATAAAGTATGGCATTCTGTGTGTAGCTGATGTTTCTTGGTGTTTAGTGGTTTGGATTTAGTCAGCTTTTTTTGGTTTTTATATTGTTAACAAAGGAAAATTATTTTAAGGATAAGCATATAATAAGTTTTATTTGCTTCTTGTTATTCATGTTCTTTACTCTTAAATGTTTCTCCCCACTGAAACGAAAGGTGGAGGAAAAAAAATGAAAAGGACATATTATTAAAAAAAATCTCATCCACCAATTTAGATCTCTCCAAAATGAACTGAGTCCAGATGAGTCAAACACCTCCAGAAAAACAACCAAACCCCCCTCACTATCTCTGTTCCACAATCACAAGTGTCAGGAAGATGTCTTTAGGAGACAGATGGAAAATTTCTATGCAGCTCCAGTGTGTTAAATATTCTTCATTGGTTGCATGCACTGTGGTTTGGAAAGGGTTGCTTTTTCTAACTTGCTTGGGCTTCCTGTTTGAGGAGAAAAAAAGGTTAATAATAATAAAAAATAAAAAGGAGGAAAGAGGCATTTAAAGGGTTGTATGCAAATATATTCCGAAAGGAGGAGAGGAGTACATGCCTCCATTTCATCAAGGTGCTTCCACCCCAAAGGAGTTATGTTTCACATTCCGAAATTAATAGACTTCACCCCAGATTTCTAAAATGCAAGCTGAGGGAAATCTCCATCAGCTGACATCCATTTTTAAAGTGAGCAGTAACAAAGTAAGAACTCCAGAAACAAGACAGTAAGTAGGATGAAAAAAGCTACCTATAGATCGGTTATGCTGTATCTATCCTAAACGGAAGAGTTAAAAAACCAAAACCTCACAAAGAATTAAATTAAAAAAGACATAAGGATAGGGCTGTAATTAATAACAGGAAATCTTTGCAATGATTCAATATTTGCTTAATAAAATTACCTGCATAAAATAATAAAATTAGATTTTGAAAAGGTATTGGTGGTATCACATGTCATTCTTATAATAAAATTTTACAAAACAATATAATTAAAGCTTATGTTAAAAGAACTAAGAATTTGCTGTTTATCAGACTTCATAAAGTCCATGACAATGCCAAAGCACCACTACTTTCCGAAGGGAGAGATATTATGCCTGGTGCTGCTCAACATTCCCGTAATTCATCTCGTAGTACACTGTATAATCTCTGATAACTTAAAAGGGATGAGGGCTTATACCTGCAGAGCAAAATCTAGTGTCTTGGAAAGCAAAGTAGCTCTGACAGAGATCTGAGACACTGACTCAGAATGAGCATCACAAGGTCAAAGCAAGGGAGTAGTCAGGGAAAGGTGATTGTTTCATTACTGCCTCTGAATATTTGTCCTTTTTGGGTTGCTGCTACTTTACACAACTTTTGAAAAACTAAAGACAGTGCAGAAAGAAGCTGTAACAGTAGAAAAAAAAACACCTCAGACTAAATAGCTTAACTTAATCTTTTTAACTGCAAAATTAGTTAATGAGAGATGATTTCCTTACAGTGTAAAGAAGAGCTCTTAATTTGTTATAACCTAGGGATCAATATTTAGGAGCTAGTGTATACCTGTTTCAGATGGAGAAATGCAACTTTTTAAGATTGCTCAACTTCTTTAAATAGCTAGTGGTAATATCTGAAATCCTTGGGGGGTCAGAGGGAAGAAAAACTACTGGATAAAGCGGAAGAACTCTGCCTTTGCTGCCTAGACAAGGTTTGAGTTCCTTTCAGAGCATTAGTTATATTTAAATAGAATCAACTTGCTTGTGATATTTAACATGCTGTGATCTATAGGAGAGCAGACTTAAAATCCGAAGATGTCAGCTTGGAAGGTCTCCAAAATTGTGAAAGTTCTGGTGGTTATCCCACACTGTCAATCACCTGCTGATTTGTTTCAGGCCTATGAACGGACACAGCTTATCTGTCTGAAAAAAGCAAGAAAATGGTAGCAGTATGTTCTTCAGTAGGTGGAAATTTCATCTTCCTTTGTCATGATATTTGCCACATTTTAAAAACCTGTGCTGAGGCATTGAAATACATTGATTCTTTATTTTGTTCAGTTCTCTTTGTCAATTACTGTGTAAGAACGTGTAAGTGTGTAAGAAAGGAATGAATACCCTCCTGTCAGAAAGCTGACCACAGTATCTACCACTTGCTTGGATCAAGGCATGAATTTGCTCTAAAATAACTTGTGTATATTGGTTAGTTGAACATCACAGATTCTCAGACAGACAGACGCTGTTGCTGCCAGGGACATCAACTTGGGCTGGATGCCTATGTGAGCCAAACAAATTAGGCCATGTGAGAGAATCTTCTTTAAGAGATATTAAAATAACAGAGTGCCTTTCTGTTGATTTAGGTGGAAGTTGTTTTGGACCCCAATAGTGAATAACAGGAAGAAAAAAAAACTGGAATTTAAAAACCTCTTTTTTTTTTTTTTAGTTTCTTTTTTCCCCCTCTACTTGTAGTTGTCTAAAGCTTCCTTCGAGGAGATATATAATTATTAAAGTTTTTAAGATGTGGAGAATACTTGACACAAACTGATCTGAATTCTGCCTTGTAACATCCTTTCATCTCCAACAGAAGTGACATAATGCTCCAAAGGGTGAAATTTTGCCCGGAATGTAATATGTTCCTCTGGCAGCTGGTTGGAAAGGGCAGATGTCCTTGGTGCCATATCATGGGAGGAGACAGCGAGCAGCTGAGTGAAAATCATCGGTGCCTTGGTTTTTCTAATTTGTCCTTCCTGGAACTCAACCTGATTCGGACCTTCATAATAGCTGTCTGTTCCCTTATCTGCCTTGGACTCTGCCAAACTCCAAGCAAAACAAGTGGAATATCCTGATGGCTGCTTAATGAGTTTCATGCTGCTGCACCTGACCCAGCACTGTGCTGAGCTGGATCAATGTACAGCCGACTGACCTGTCTTTCCAGAGAAGACATCAGCAGGACAGAATCAGAAATCTTAAACTTTCTGATAATTCAGGCTTCTGCCCAAATCTCAAGCCAAAATTCTTGTTACAGTGCAAATATCACGCAAACTTTGAAATCCTTGGGTTTTTAAAAATCCTGACTGCTCAGTGTAGTATAAAAGATAAATAGTGTATGTGGGAGCAAAAAGTTTTCCTTTCAAAAACTGAGTAGAATTTTGTAAAATGAGCATTCATTTGTATGATGCTGGCTGTGAGTGGATCAACATCATTTTAATTTCCACCATTCTATTTTGAAACTCCTCACTCATTTGCAATTCTGTACTTGCTTTGCAATTATAATGGTTTGCTACTCTGAGCTTTTAGTGGCAAGTCTGCAACTCTGCATATATCATAACCATAAAATTATGCCCCAGTGATGTTTTAATACCCTAATATCAAATGGATAGGGTTTTAGAAAAACTTTTTGATTGTTAACAGATTATTTAGAACAGACTGAGACAAATCAGATGAAAGTTATTGTAATGAGAGCAGAGGGTTCATGCTTTAGTAATGAACAAATATGCAAAAAGCATAGTCTAAAGATTTTAATGACATCTGCAGCCAAGGAATTGTCTGTAAATAATTAAACCACCTTAGCTACCATATATGCAGTTTATGATCCTGCTTCTACTGTGTCTGTGGCAAAATGTCTCTGAGTTTAATAAGGTGGGAATGAGTTCAAAGTATTAACACCCTGCTTAGGAACATGCTACACCTTTTTGACTTTTATGATGTGATACAGGGATTGAAGCCAAATAGTTACCTCTGAATTAAGCCATGTCGATTTTCTATTTTTCCAATACTGCCAAGCAAGCTGTTGCATGGAGCCACTTAAATGGCATTTTTCTTATGTAGGAAGGGAGTATTGAGACAGACCGTAGGAAATCACCTCTGCCTCTCATGGTCCTGCTTTGTTTTATGAGTTAAGGAACAAAAGCAAACAGAAGGGAAGGAGAAAGGAAATGGTAAGCCACCAGTACATTGGGTCTGGAGAAGAGGAGGTTGAGGGGAGACCTATTTGCTCTCTACAACTACCTAAAAGGAGGTTGTGGAGAAGCAGAGGTTGACCTTTTTTCCTTAGCAACAGGTGACATAACAAGGGGAAATGATGTCAAGTTACACCAGGGGAGGTTTAGATTGGATATTAGGAAAAAGTTCTTCACAGAGAGGGTTGTTAGGCATTGGAATGGGCTTTCCAGGTGGTGGAGTCTCCATCCCCGGAGGTGTATTTAAAAGATGGTTAGATGTTGTGCTGAGGGACTAGGCTTTGTAGTGGATGGGTAATAGTTGGACTTGATCTAAAGGGTCCCTTTTAACCAAGACAATTCTATGATTCTGTGAAGATCTGGTTTCAGATAATAATGGAATTTATGGTTACTATGAGCACTGCAGAAACTCTGAAGTCATTGCTCCATTTCCACATCTACTGTAGCTCACTGACTGGCAAATGATGAAGGAGAGGCTATTGATTAAACTTGTATGGCATGCTTCTGCTTTAAATTTGCACCAAATGCTTATGCTAAAGGTGATGTGTATATTTCTTGAGCACATCTAACTCTCCTCCTCAGACCAAATGAAGAGCAGAGAAAGATTAGTCTCAATAAATATTTTTGTGCCTTTTTCCAAATGACAACTGGTAATGAAGTTAGAAGTTCTCAACAAAGGTTTCTCTTCATTGCCTGACAAAGGGAGGGTTTCTAATGTGCAGGACATGAGTGTGTGCCAGTGATATTTCTGCTTATAAAATTAGTAATTATATGAGTGTATTTTGCTTTTTCTTCTCCCCCTTATGACAATGATCAAACAGCAATTTTAGCTCTACAAACTTGCATTAAGCTGGATTTGAATCTAAGACAAACTTTAAACCTAGTGCTACAATTTTATTGACCAGCCTTTCGTAGTAAATTCTGCTTGATTTGACCTTTTACCTTTCTAATTTGCTTCGTGCTGAACAGAAGAATGCAGTTTCCATTTTCTGTAAATTACAAGTGGAGTCAAGTGAGAGAGCAGAAATAATTTGGGGAAAAGTCCAGCTACCTTTTGCTTGTCAAAACTAAGATTTGATGGATAAAACTTTAATTTCCCTGAAGAATACAAGTAAATGTTAATGAGCCTTCGCTAGAGGTTTTCAAATAAAATAAAATAAAATATAAAATAACCCCAAACTATAAGAGAGTTTGATATTTTTAAAACATGCAAAGATTAAAACTGGAAAACTGGAATTAAAAAAAAATCTCCTTATAATTTCAAAATACCAATTTAAATTGCATTCTGAAATCACTAGCAGAAAGTAACCATGTGTTTTAGTCCACCTGCTAACTTTGTGCTGTTGATTGTTCCAAGTCATTTAATGTTAAATATTATTCTATAGCATATCAGTTAATTCATTATCTGAGATGGGGATTGCTACTTCAATGTTGAATTTATATTTTCAGAGTATTTAGTTTTCTTTCCAAAAATTTTTAAGGGTTTATGTACTTTTTTTTTCCCCCAATATTTTGTTAATCTGAAATCAAGTTTTTTCCTCCTCCTTTTTGTAAATAAATACTTTCTACTGTGTATTAAGCAACCTTTCTGTGTCATCCTCTCCTTTAAATCCAGCATCCTTGAGGCTGTAATTCTTCCCCTACACTTCATCCTGAAAGAAAAAATGAGGACTGGGGCAGTTTTAACCACTACTTGATATTTTTCACGTTTGCAGTCATGTTTAGATATCTTTTCCCTTACCTGCTATGCTCTTCCTATTGGCTGTGCTACTGCAAAATTGCAGCAGCAGAGGCAAAAGGGCAGGTAAATGTCCTGCCCAGGATGGTGGACGAAGGGTTCAGTTTATTTAATCTATTTATTATCTAAGAAGCCAGCCAAAATTATTAGGGAATAGTCGGAATCTACAGAAATAGATGATAACATAAGAATCATACAGTGGAAGTGTTTTCTTGTTTTCGTTTGACACGGTATTTACATCGGGGTATAAAAGGTATAATCAAAATCAGTGTGCTTTAAGTATTACCTGTGTTATGATTTCTTTTGTATCAATGATTGGGAAAATTTGAGAATGGGGATAAAAAAGTATTTTCAGTATTCTTATGACAAAATCGACAGACACTTTTTTTTTCCCCTCCTGAGCCTAATTATCTTTTTTTTGTGTGTGTATTTAATGGAAAAAGTTATAATTTTAAATTATGGAATTTGTGATATTTGGTATCTTATGGCAAATATATTTGTGGGTTTGGTAGATTTGGTGAGGCAATAAACTTGTCTGAGCCTCTGAGAGACTCGTGTATGAAACTGAACCCGTAAACCCTCATTTGCATGACAAATACTCCAAACCCAGGAACCACAGAAAATGTGTCTGGAATATGATCGTAAACAAGGATTTTTTTAATTTTTATTTTTTTTAAAACTTGATCTTAAAATATTTTTCAAAGAACTACCTATGTAACACAGATTAGTGTTACATGAGAACAGCACTGAATAAGTAACATGCCTTTCTGGTTAAGTCAAAGGAATAAGGTTTGGTTGAGGAGCAGTCTAAACGTTAAAGACTTTATGTGAAAGAAAGAAAGCAAAACAAAAAATTTATCCATGGATGTTGATTATGGTGAAAATGCTCCACAGTGTTCAAAGCAGTCTTTTAATTTTTTGCACTCTTAAATAATTTTCTGTAAAAGTCAGGACTGTTTTCAGTGTCAAAATTTAGGTTTGAAGCAAAAAATTGAGGTTTTAATAATGAACTTAAATGCAGCATTTTGTCACTTTCAGTTGAAGTGTCTCCTTAGAAAATATCTAAATAAATTGCTTTTGACATTTTTAAAATGTCCTCTCATCCACCATTTTATCTAACAGTATTAATAAAACATATACTTAAAATCTTGTGCCCTTTTCCTCTGACGGCCTGTGACAACCTCTTCAGGAGTCAAAATAGCATTATAGACAAAGGAAAAAGAACATTTGGGAAATCAATCACAACACCAGAGAGTTTTATGCTTTGATTTCTTCCTTTAGGCTTATCCATCAGTGTGGTCCAGCACAGTGATTCAGTGCTTGCCAGGGAAAGTCAGGCAAGTGGGGTTGTCCTCAGTCTCTAGCTGTTTGTTATCTTCAGTAGTTATGGGGATTAATTTCACTATTTGCTTGCTGTTTAACAAGGGCAGCAATTGAAAATTTATAGCATAGGATTTGTTTTCAACTCAAATTTTCTCCTACCTGAGTGTGTTATACTGGAATAGTTGAGGTGGGGGATGGCAGGGAGGGGAAGGAGGGAAATTCTCCCCATCAGAAACATATGTCTCCAAGAAGCCTTATTGCTGTCATAATTGTTTTCATTGTTTTCTCCTTCATATATGGCTGTGTTTTAAGTTCTGAAATTTATGCAGAGATCACCAATTAAAAGTCTCCTCTTATATGTTAAAAATAGGAACTGAAGTTTTACAGAAATTCCTCCTTTATGTAATAGCCTGCATCCTTTCTGTATAGGTATCTTGTTACAGAGTATATGCAATAGAGATTCCGGTTGACAACAGACATTAGGTTGGTTTTCAGTTGATTGCATTATACTAATTTCTAACAATGTTGTATTTTGATTCTGCCTATCTAATCAGAGAAGAAAGTTTTCAGTGACAATAACTGCTAAGAAGACCCATTTCTACACACAGGGTTTGCCAAAAACTGAAGAAGAGGTGATCAGAAAATTTTGACAAAACATTTTCATTTGGGCAATGCAGATATTGTCAAACTGGAACGTTTCATGAAGATATTTTCATGTGGAAATGTTTTATTATGTTTTATTTCAGCAATTCAGAGGATTGGTGGATTATTTGCTTAGGAACAGCTTCAGAGTTAACTTTTTTCAAGATCTCTTGAAATGAGCCTACAATTCAGTAGGGCTCAGATGAGCCATTTCTACCAGTGCATACCATTTGCTAGAGCACTGGGTTCAGCAAATTTTAAATTTCTTCTAGGAAGACTGTTGACGTGTGATACAACTGTCATAGTTGATTAAAGCATTAATACATTGAAATGGACTGACATTAATCATGAACTCCTCTATCAGAACCAAGGATGTAGACTGATTTAAAGAGGCTGATCTTGCAAATGTCCCAGGTCAAAAATTACATGATTTAGCTTTTGGCCATTGGGTGTAGTTTGCCATCAATCCCACTGTGCAGCTACCTGATATCCCCCCAAGGAAAAAGTCCCTTCGCTAAAACTGCGGACATGCACTTTCACATCCAGAAACAGTTTCGGCCACAGCACTGTCATTAACTCCAAACTCACAGTAGTGCTGAAGTTGACAAAATCATGGCAGTTATATTTCACTGATGCAGTCACCAAACCTTACTGAAGGTAGTGCTGTAGCTGCACTTGAGTGCATCTTGAGTGTTTTACTTATTATATCCAGACTCTTTGCAAGACATTTCTTCTTAATTACAGCAGTGTTTTTTTTTACTGCAGCAGCCATATTCTACGTCAACCTCGGGTGATATAGGGATTTTCTTTTGGTGCTAAGTACTCTATCAACATGGTATGAGAAATCTGACTCTGCTGAAGTCCATATAAGATATTTCTCATGTAATTCAACAGAGTTAAGACTGTATCAATACTGAGAGACTGGTGCAAAGCACTTTCAATCTAAACAGACAGGGGTTGGAGAAGAAAAGGCTTAAGTGATTTGCACAGAATCACATAGTGCGCTAGTGGAAGAGTGAGGTTTTTTGACATAGCTCTTTCCATTTCCGAACCAGAGCCCCTTTTTGCTGTACTCCAATATCTTCTGTGCTTAGTAAAGTGGTCAGGAGTGAAGAAACAGGGAATTGTGTTTTGATTGATGTCATGGTTCTGCTCTATCATGCTTTCGTAATCATCTATTGCAACAAGGAAACCGATCTGTAGTTCTGCAGAACTATAAATCCATCAGAAAGGATACAGAAAACACTGTTGCTGAAGGTGACAACAGATTGCAGTGTTTTTTTTGTGGACACACAGGGCCAACTTTTTGTTGTCAGTTGATGTACACAGAGAAAACCTAAAAGCATCATCGTGGATAATGCACGATGAGTTGATGTATTTTGTACAGTGGTATATTGGATGATATTTTGACATGGAAAAAAACACTTTGGGAATAATTTTTGTTCAAACTTTCAGTTTCATTCTGTGCCTTGTTAATTATAGTAAGTCAGAGTAGACAAATGCAAATTCTTTTTCCATTCATAACTTATCACAATACATATTACTCCAGCGTTGATAGAATTCCTATTATATTTTGGATATAGTTCTACTGCAGCTGCTGGAGTTTTTTATGTGTGCGGGGTGGGGGGAATGACTGAAGCTAGAGAGTATGCTGTAACAACATCCCTAGTTGAATGGTTCCAATTTTCAACAGCCGTTCATTTAAGCATGGTTGACATCCAGATTTCAGTTATGGCCCCTTTTTAGTTACTCGCATATTGTTAGAATATGACCTTGATGTGTAAGTAAAAGACTGAAAGTCTGTTTTCATTTGTGACCTCTCTCCAATTTTACATAAAATTCACATCATATTATAGAGTATCTTATCACTAGGGTATCTAAATACCTATGTGAATGTGGTTTTTGTTATTTATTTCTGACCATGGCAGTTAGTTATATTACAGTGATAGAAGAGAGAACTTGATTCCCTGACAGGAGAGGGCATTTTGACTGATGGGTTTTGCAGCTTAAGTCAATCAGTCAGCTTGGGTTTGTTTGTTGGTTTTGTTTTGTTTTGTTTTTTCTTGCAAGAGAGAAACAAATTCCTTGAAAAGAAATGCACTATATGAAAAGATGGCACGGAATGCCAATATACCAATTTAAAATTGTTTCAATTATAAGTTAATTTAGTATACATGAATTCTAGTAGAGCAGATTTTTTTTTCCAGACTTCTTTTGGGTTTGTTTTTTTCCTTTTTTTTTTCTCTGAATGTTTTTGAGCCAGAAGGAACTGAAAGTGGCAGTTATAATTATCTGGAAAACTAGAAGCATCTTTGAATGAAGATTTGTATCTTCTTCCTCAGTTTTGATATATTTGTAATGGTTCTCTAAACTAGCTTTAGATCTCAGTACCCCTTTTTTCTCTAATAATTTCGTGCAAAGTTTATTAAAATCTTTAAATTACTACAAAGCCCTATTCTTTTTTATGATAGAAAGGAAGAAAATTACGCACAAAGACTGCCATCTTTGTGACAGTCGCAGACAATTAGCGTAAATGTTTGGAGATGATGGCTCGAAACAAAATTGTTACTCAGGTGGATAAATACCAAGTAAATACTCAATTCAGTTAAGACTTACTACAGCACATATAGAAATGAATTTGAGGGAAATTAAAGGTTAAATCAGGTCAAGTAGAAATCTAGATAACAAAAGTGTTAATATAGGTTACATTTTGTTCAAGAGAAATGTGTTATGTGAACAGGAAGCCTAAGAGCTGTGAAAGGTGGAAAAAGTAAAGAAAAATACAGTGTAACATTTGAGGGAAAAACAATGAAAATTTGGGAAAGAAATATAGTTCAATAGAAATTAGATGTATTGGTACTCACACTGGTGGGACTACAAAGCAAAGTGAAAACTTCAGCTGAGAGTCATTCTTGATAACATTATTCCTATAGCAGATTATAACTGATAGCAGTATATTTATGCATTGTGGTACGTGACAGTAGTCTGTATTGTTGGAATTCTCTGTTGCTTGAAGAAAATTTGATTGTGCTACCAAAGAATGTCCTCTGCTTTTCTCTATTTTTTTTCAAAACATTTTATAACATTTATTAATTTCTCAAAGTCTTTAATGGAGCTCTCATATTGTACGTTTATAGTCTAAAAAGTAATGCTCAGTGGTTATCTCAGTAGCAATATTATTTAAAAAAAAACTAATGTAGTCTATTCAGACAAAATTTTTACCAGGTTTTCTGGGTTTTTTTGTTTGTTTGTTTTTACATTTGTTTTGAAAATCATTGAGATGTCTTCCTATTTTCTGTTTTCTGTCTCTTAAAGCACTGTATAAACGTACAAACTTGAAATTACTAAACTATGTTTCCTGACACTGAATGAGGTAATAGGAATCTTAATTGATCCACATATTTCAGGACTGGGGTCCTGTTCCTTACTGACTTTTAGTTTATTACTATTCTTTCTCTAAATAGTTAGAAATGTTTGCATGGAACTTTATCATATAAAAAATTTCCAAGAGTCTTCTATACTCTGGTTGAGCAAAAAAAAAAAAAAAAAAGCTGGTCTTGGAGCTATGAAATTGGGGGAAAAAAAAAGCTGATGGTAGTTTTGTGTCTCAAATAACATACTTCCTTGAAGTTTAGGAACTCTTGGCTCATTTCTTCATTCATGTTTCTCTGTTCTGAAAGATTTCTCGGTAAATCCCCAAGGCCTTTGCTTTAATAAACAGAGTAGGAGTCACACTGTGTTTTTATTCACTAAAATATAAAGAAAAAATAAGAAATGTTTGTTGCCTTTGTTGCAGTAGGCTGTTGGTTGGAATCTATTCTTGGGGCATATGTACAGAATGTCCTTAGAGGAAGAAATCCAGATCTTCTGTGCTCTTGGAGAACAGTTCATAGCAGGGCCTGTGCATAGAGGATGAGTTTCTGGGTTATCTCTCTACCTTCCTAGACTTTGCTAGGACAACTGCATTGAAGCAGCAGTCAAGACACTTGTAGTATTTCCATGCTAAAAATAGTTACCAAAATATCTTTAGGGTCTTAAGAATCAGATGAATTTTACCAGGATGACTTTGAAGATAGCATTTCGAAGATATCTTTGCATTAAAAACATGTATTTCATTATTTGATCATTATGTGAACAATTCACTTTCTCACAGAGCAGGTCAGGGTTTGTATTGTTACCCGGGTTTATCTGTGCCATCTCTGTGGAAATATGTTTTGCAGTTGTACTTCTATGCAAGAGAACTATCCTCTCTTATTATGGAGTGCTAAAAGATTAATGAATACGCTCATCTCAAGCATCAAAACGTGAAGTTGAGTCTCTTGCTGCCACCTGCTGGTGTACATTCTTTTATAAGTACAGGTTGTATACAAAGGATTCATTAGTAGATGCATTATGTGGCTGTGGCTTCAAGATCTTGTGTTTTGAGCAGTGACATAGGTCAGAGTCGAAGGCAAGGACAAGGTTGTGAGGCATAGTAAGTGGTTGCCAAAATTATACTGACCTTAAGCCAACAGTCTTTCTCACCTCATAGAGGAGAACAGATCCCTTTAGAGCTGCAGCCAAAACCTAATGGACTTGTAATAGAATTATGCTTGATACTGTTATTGGCTGGGATTTTCCAGTGCCTTTATAGATCTCTTCGGTATCTTTCATGTTAGCAGAGAATGTAAAAGAAAGTTTATATTTCAGCAGCTTGTCTTGATTCATATACATCATTACAGCACTTCTGCCCTGTCCTACGCATTCATATAGTTTGTTCTTCAATGGGTTGCAGGTGGTATTTTTGTGGTGGGAATTTTTGGGAGGATTTTTTGTTGTTGTTTGTGGTTTTGGGGGTTTTGGTTTTGCGGTTTGGGTTTTGTTGTTGTTGTTTGGTGGTGTTTTTCTTTCCAAATACAAACAAAACATTAAGGATTAAGTTTGGATCCTACTGTAGTTGCTGGTAAATTCCTAGTGACATGCATGTGGTGATAGTTGTTGCTTTGCATGCAGCTTTTGCAAGGCAGAAATTATTTTCCGATTGATTCCCACTTTCCACTGAGGCACATAGGTGCCACCTGGTTTTATTCTTGATTTTTGATGAAACAACGAAATGGAAAGTTCATGGGTAACTGGTATCCTATGAAGCAACTGACGCCCTTGATATCAAGTGGCAAGTGAATGAATTGGCTTGACCAGTTTGGGCTGCAGGTGCTCCAAGCTCACTGCTGGGAAAAAGCAGACGTAGCAGTGAGCATCATACCCAGTTCCTTCCCAGAGAACAGATGGTGCATCGCCTTGCCTTGTTTACACTCTCCATCACTTTCTGAATCATTGTGTCACTGTTTCTGGATCCAGTTTGATTTTACAGAGAATCTTGTATTCCCTCCAAAAGGTACAACACATGTTTTGAGGTAAGGAAGACAGCAGGATGGATCAGCGGCTGATGTAACTTGAGAACCTGTCACTGAATCCTACATTGATTTATACCCGCAGAAAATATTGCCAAGCATTAAGACAGACGTTGAAAAACAGGCTTTGATTTCCTGCTAATATCAGTGCTAACATTTCTGGAAGCAAGAAATGGGATCAAAGCTTTCATTGTTCTTGCAAGTGTAGGGCAGAGGACCAGGGTGGAGGGATCTCCTCCCAGGAGGGCTTTAAATACATACTTAAACCAACATCTATGTAACAAGCTTCTCTTGGAAGGTGTGGGTGTGTGTGTGTGTGTAAATCTAGTATAAATTTGAGATGTCTGTCATTGTACCTCACTCTTTTATAGACTACTAGTTGTTAATTTGTCAGTGGTTGGCTACAAGATTAAAAAAATATAAATTCATGTTTTGGTGATTGGGTAGTTTAATAACTGGTTCTGAATTTTTCACTACAAAGTGCAAACAAAATGTAACAATATTATAATGAAGGATAAATCCAACGCAGGAACAGAGATAGATATTTTTATTTTTTATTTATTTTTTTAAAGTACTGAAAATACGATGTGCACATTCCTTCTTTCAGGAGGCAGCTGACATTGGTTTAGTAGAAGGGTTGTCATTTTGGGCTTGACATGATGCAGGCTGCTGCATTGTGGTTTCTGATCAATGCAGAGTATGAGCTGAGCAGTCAGCAGCCATGCAGAGCACAGTTAACACAAGCTGGTGTCTGCTGGCGGAAGGCAGCATAGGAAGCCTCCTTACAGGTTCTGTAAAGCGAGGAGGTTAGCATTTTTTCCTTATGTCTAACCTCTGAGAAGGGGAAGGGGAGTATTCTGAAGAGATGACGCTTTACTGTGATTTTAGTGTGCTCTGTGAGGACAGGGTGGTTTAATGTATTGAAATGATATGTAAAGGATATGTAATTGTCCTAGTAGTATATACATTTTACTACTTCAGAGCAGAAAAGGAAATAATCTGTCTATGCTACCTTACGTGTTCAGCTTTTTCTAAGAGTCAGGGCACTCGTGATTTTTCTGATCTGAAAAAAAACCCAACCATCATCTTAAAAGAGACATTGTCATACACAACTGCCTGACACGATCAAGCAGCATCTGTGCATTGCTCTGCAGAAAATCCTTAAAGAAATTTCTTAATTCTTTGAAGTAATGGGCATACCAAAATATTTATGACTTAAATTTCTGTAATTTTAAGTTTGAATACACTAGGGAAACCTTTTGTATTTCAGGCTGACACCTGGCTTAAATCAGAACCAGCACCTGCTGGTTTACTACTGATGTAGTTAAATAGTTTATAAAATACCTTAGGGCTGTCTAGTTAAGCCACTTCTATGTTCAGAGAAAAGTTTTTATGTTTTTGGTTTTTTCCACAGCTGTGTCTCCATCTTAATGGTAAGTTTTGAGTTCCCCAGCAGTGAGAGAAAGCTGCAGCATCCTGCTGCTGGCTGCACAGAAAGGGCTGTAGCTATGGTGTGGGAATGTTAGCCTTCCACAGCCTCTGCGTGGGGCTGTGTCGTTTAATGTTGTCATCCTGATGGAGAGGAAGCATGCCAAACGACGTTTTGTTTGGTGTTCATGAGATATTCAAAACCGAACCATCTAATTTCATTGGAAAAAAAAAAAAGTTTAAATAATAAATGTTTCTGGCATGGAAGCACATAGTTTCTATGCTGCTCCTTGAAACAAAAAGGGCAATGGAGGTAATCCAAAATTTCGTTGGATCCTGCTTCCAAAAATTAAGCTTCTGATGATTTGCAGTGGAACGTGTTTTTCTTATGGGCAGTCAGAATTTTTTTATATATACTTTGAAATTGTAGAGCACTTTCCATTTCATGGTGGCATGGTTTGGCTTTCTTTGGAATGACCATATCTGACTCAAGAAGTAAATGTTCTGGCACCATGTCTCGTTTTTTTCTTTGCCATTGCACGTTGTCATCGGTTGCATGACAAATACGGAAAATAAGGTTCATCTTGTTTCTGCATCATGATTCCAATCTTTACATTTCAACTGTGTGTGTATGACTAATGAAATAGGTCCTTTCCTTGCATTATCTTTATGATTAAGGCTTCTTGTTGAAGAAAACAGATGTAACTGTTAAAAATGCAAATAGTTTCCAGACTGCATTTTAATTAATAGTTTGAGGGTTAATATTTTCTAAATTGAATTATGCTGTATATGAGGTCACTGGTAGTTGCTGCAACTAATAATTGCCCATATGTGTCTGTCTGTTATTTTAACCTACTCGTTGTGTCAAAAGACATGATTGATGTCACAGAACAAGGTTTACTATGCTTTAGTAACTCTTATTAATTGTTGGGGGTATTATTTGCATTATAATAACATCCAGCTGTCTGTGCTGGAACCAGTTATAAAAGGCATTGTGTGCACAGAGCGAAGGTAGTAGCACTCCTTGCTTTTCTTCAGTGGTGCAGTTATTAAGGCTATACCTTGTAACTATTTTTTAAAGTATGGTATAGATGTTGGAGAGAAGCTTTGTCAGTTCTGTGCTTTCGAACCACGCTCAACCAGACACTTGTGTTAATAACCTGCCAAGGTGTCTTTCCCTTGGACTTGAACCAGCTCCTGGCTGGATGTATCATTAATAAATAGTACTGTGAGCACAGTGCTGAAACTAATTGCAATGTGTTTTTTTTTTTTTTTCTGTCCAGCCCGGTGGATGGCTGATTACTCCATCACTGTGTTTTCAGCTGTTCAGGGAACAATCTCTAAGCCTGGGAGGAACCAAGCACTTCAGACCCAGGCTCTGCAGTTCCCTTGATGGTAATGCATACTGTACCTTCTTTCACAAAATGATTTTGGTCATTCTTTTGAATATAGCTTAAAAGCTTATTGTGAGGTACAAGCAAATACAAACGGAAGCATAGCACATGATAAATTCCCTTCATTCACTTTATCTCAATTTTTCTTATTGCCACGAATTATGAAGCACTTGCTGGAAATTTAATGAATTTTAACCTGGTTTCATATTTGAACCAGGTAGACATACTTTGTTGAAAATATCCTCCTCACTAAAAGAAAAATCTTCATTAAAAGAAATATGTAATTTTATACAATTGATAGCATTTCATACTTTGAAATTTAAGCAATTTTTGAATGATGGCAATAATAGTATTAGCTTATAAATTTCCAGTTTGTAGAAGAGTTTAAGGTATTTTTAGAAAGTAATAGTCTCTGATTTAAATCTCACATTGAAAAATACAGGAAAAAACTTTGTGGATTCAATTTTTATTAATTTCATTTTTTAATAAAATGTTGAAGACAGTGCTGTGTCATAGACCTGTACATCCCAGGGGACAAATGAATGAATTCATGTTTCTAGGCTCGTTTCTTTTGGCCTCCTTTAAGATGAGAAACAATGAGTAGTCTTACTCCCCATATAATTAGCTTGGTATTTTTAAACAGAACATTAACATTTTTGTTAATGAAAACAATTGGGAAAATAAACATCTGCTTTACTTAAAGGCTCAAGGTTCTGTACAGTGTGCAAGGGGTTGTGAGTGGATGCAAACAAATATAGGCCTCGTCAGGATGATGACTTAATGTGTTTGAAAAAATACAGAACAGAAATTTGCTTAAATGTATCAACGAACGTATTCAGAAAGTTGATATTTACAGAAGGAGATTCCACTGATTTAATGACTGTGTTGCGTGAATGGGGTTTGTCTGATTCACTCATAAAATAAACTTTCACCAATGTATTAAAAAAAAAGAAATATAGTCCAATTTAAATGAAGAATCAAATATTTTAGAAACATTCTCATTTTAATTTCTGTTGTCTGCCTTTTCTTTTTTAGTCTATTGCTTTGAAAGGAAAGGGCTCATGGCTTTTACCCTTGCTAAAATATCTCAGGGTAGCAAACCAGCATAAAATGTATCATCCTGCATGTGTATGCACTCAGTCTCTAAGACTATTTTAGTACAGTTGCTGAAGGAAAAATAAGTTATTTAATTATCATGCACTAATGAGTGCTGCTTACAGAACTCTGTGAATAGCAGTCTCTTGACTAGAATGGTTTATTTGGATAGTGTAGTGTATTTTTCTTATGATGTTTCCAATTTTTATTTTTGCCTGTCACAGCATAACTGAAATATCAATGAAAAAAGTGAAATATTGGTTGGATTGTCTGGCAGGTAATTGTCTAAGATCCATGGTTTATTGAGAACTAGATATAACTTAGCTCCAAACTCCAGGTTACTAGACTGCAAATGTAATGAATAATCAAGAGGCATTATTATTTCACACTTAATGTCCCTGCTAGGCACGTATTTACAGTTCAGTGTTTTGTTAGAATGGCAATGTATGTCAAGAAAAAACAATTATTCAATTGCTATACTGAGGTACCGCTTGCTCAGGGTTTCAAAGGAAAGAAAAAAGTGAAAAAATCATCCAGACGTGGGTGTAAGCAGAGACTCGCATCTGATTTTCTCATTCTTAATCTGGGGTTCCTGAAGTGTAATTTCTGGCCACTAAAGTGTTTTTATATGGACTTCAAAGGGATTTTTTAACTGTCAGCATCTCATAGAAGATGAAGGTATTAATGGGAAGAACTAATCTAGCTAATAATTAAGGAAAAACTGAAAGTGTTAGTAGCCAAAGGACTTCCCTGAAGATGAAGACAAAGCACATCGAAGGCCTGGTGGAAACGAGGGTGTCAGTGACCTGGCAGGACCTATGAATTGCAGCAGTCCGTGACTTTGATCTGTGGATTTATTCTTAGGAAGTGATGAGAGCCTGAGTATGTGGGTTATTCTTCAAATAGATGACCTGCTCATGGTTAGGAAAATAGAGCTGAAGCTGGCTGAGAAGGCAAAATATGATTCTAATAGAAGCTTGTGCTGCAATGGGAGCCAGGGGATCAATTTTGGCCTCAGTTGTATGTCTCTCGTAACCCTGGGTAAATCACTTAATGGGATTTATGACGTACTGATCCAGCCATGAAACAGATGTTTTACTTCCCCACTTCACAGAACATTATAAAGATGGAAACATCTGATCTGTTAAGGATGGTATGGTGATACGGGCTACATAAATTCTGGAGATAAAGATGCGTAGGTTGGGACTCTGGCTTTGCTGAATCTGAAATACTAGAACCTGAGAAGTTACAGCAGTGATTTCATTTGATGGTCATGAACTCCATACACCTGCAGACTATTTGAAGAGTAGGTAGTGAATTAATGGAAATTAGGAACTAAGTTTTTTCTGTTCTAAAATATCATCAGTCTTAAGGAAAGTATTTGTTGAAAGTCTGATTTCTCAAAATGAGGGCATATGGCTTGAACACCTTGCACTGTCAGTGCCTAAGGGATGAAGCTGTTCTAGGTTTGCTAAACTACCATTCAGAAAATAAAAGCAGATCTGTTACCAGTTCTGCTAATGGAATGGAAAAAAAAAAATCAATCTCACAGTCCTGAAAGGTGGATTTTCAGACTGTGTGATATATTTGCTATTGTAACACAGCATATGGCTATAGCTGGCACCACTTTCTCCAAGACATCCCATATGCTTGCAGTCTGTAGGTTGTTTGCAAAAAAGCTTTACTGATTCATCCCAAATATGTAATCAGATGGGAAAATAATGAAGAAGCAGTCTAAGTTTATTGAAGGTTGGGGTTTGTACTGAATTTCATATAATCCAAGTAACATTTTTCTAAGAGATGAGAAAGCAATTATGCTAAGTACCTGGATGTCACAGACAGGTAAATCACAAAATTTGTTATCTGTCAGATTTTTACTTTAGAAATTGTGATGTTTGTTGGAAAAAAGCATTAAGTGGATACAGACATATTTTTTGTATATTGAAAGGTATTTCTCAGACATTATTCACAGTTATTTGAATCTCCTCAATGGACGTTTCTTGATGCTTTCCCTTCCCTAGGAAGAGAAACATAGGAGAAATGGGTTCCTATTCTAACAGTCACTGCTAGAATCTGCTTATAGCAACCTGCATTTGCTCCCATGATATAGGAGAAGATATAAGTCTGAAAGGTTGAAAGGAGGGAAGCAGTCCGCGTACACTTTAGAAAATAAGAAAGAAAAGGTTAGAAATCTACTGGGTTTTTAGAACCATCATGAGTCCAGAGGTAAGATCTTGACACAAGCACTCATGTCTTTTCACAGGCACACCAAATGATTTTGGTCTTTTGAGGTTCTGGTGGAATTGCAGTAAGGAGCCATAGCGAAACCTTGTAAGGGAATGCAAACTCTGTCTTGTGGGGACAGCAGTGAATAGGTCTAACAGTTAAGCTGCAGGCAATCTGTAGGTTTTTATGGGACCATCATTAACATACCATGCACTAAGACAATAATTACAGAGAAGAGGATTTAGAAATCCTCAGTCTTTAATATTTTGTTGGTAGGTGGAGTGCTTGTGTTGAAAATATATTCACACATATTACCATTAAGTGAAAAACAACATATTAACTCTTTAGTCAGCTTATTCATTACCAGCAAGATGTTTTCTTCCTGCTGATGGCAATAGTGGGTTTAAAAAAAAAAAAAGAGTTCTAAAGCAAATTCTTTTCTAAAACTCCTTATTCTTTCCTAATAATTTGTGGTCCTGTGAATATGAAAGTGTTTTCCAGCATAAGTTCAGATTCTGATAGGGTTTGAGATGTTCTTAAAGTGGTGCTTCCTGGAAACAGAGAGCCTTTGGCCACTCTGAGTGAGATTTCGGTTGCTGCAAGGTCCTCCGAAAAGGTTCTGCACTCAGCCTTATCACTAAACGCTCGGTAACTCGGTTATGCTCCAATGCCACATGCAGGCTTTTATGTACAGAAAACCACATGTGCTTTACTATAGCCTCATTGCTACTAGGGGCTTCTAGATACACTTTTTTTTTTTTTTTTTTTTGTGGAATCTGACCATCTCTCTGGTACTATATGTGTTTAATAAGTGCAGGAATTTAGTGTGGATTATGGCCCTGAAATTAGAAAGGAATAAACTAGTCCCGAGTAAGGATGTGTGAAGTGTTTCTAAAGGAACTTGCAGTTGAAAAAGCAGATAGCATGCATTGGAACAAGTACAAGAGTTATTCAAGGGTGTAAATATTCACATATGGTGTAAACCTGACTGGGTATGATATGGATATGTTGGAATAAAAGCCTTCAGTAACTAGCTTTCTGTAAGACATGAACTAGGTGTAGCCGTTCTGACAGTGTTCTTGAAGAGAAGTCCTTTGGAGACTAAGAAAATTATGTATCTGCAGGACATGATTAGAATTGTGTTCACAAAACATGACATCTGACCTTATAAAAAAAAGAAAATCAATACAGAAAAAGTACTGATTCAAATTTTTTCTTTTTACCAGCGTTGCATATTTTAAGCTAAAATGGATGTACAAGGTGAAGCACAGTGTGTAAACTACAGTCTTGTAGTTTTGCTCTGAGAGGATTAAAAAAGAATTTTCAATTTGTTTTATCTCATAAAGTCAATTTTACCACATCTGACACAAATAGATTGTATTTATTTTTTAGTGCTTGGAAGAGAGTTTTGGCAAGTTAAATGTCTAAAAAAAAAAGGGTTTAGAGCCATATTTTTAAAAGTTCATGGACTAGTTGGTGATCCTTTTATTCCAAGGAAAAGCATAGTTCACACTTTCCTCTTTACATATGTAGGTGCTCTGCCTTTTGCAAGCAGAATGTGAACGACTTGTTACTGACATTTGGCTTTCTTGCTACCCTGTCCAAACCAAAAAGTAAATTGTTTACTTGTAATTGTTCTTTCAATTTGTTTAAAAAAATACCACTTGTTCTAAAAAGGATATGTGAGGCACGTATTAAAAATTCAGAACTTCTCAGAAGACTTGTCTCAGACCTCCTTAGCGCTCCTAAACATAACTTTTTACTAATTAAGTCCGTAGATGACTAAGTATTTATCTCTGGGGGATGCTCAGGACCACTTTAATTTTAAGTAGCTTCTTCAGCGAATTTATGCTGAGATCCAAAACTAGGTGGGCTCAGTGAACCAGCAGAGAGACTGTGAAGAACTGACATGATTGTAAAACATTAGTTGAAGAGCGAGGAAACATTAGAGCTGATCAGTTTAGCTAGCTTCAGTCTGGAGCCAGTATTGTTTCCTACATGATGATGTATAATTTTATGTTTGATAAGTGTGCAGCCTTTCTAAATTCATACAATAGTTATAATCAGGACAGCAATTACAGCCTGGTTCATTTGACTCTTGTAAACAGCTTTACATGCCTATGCAGATACATAAGAGTGAAAAAATAGGCAAGTAAAGTTCAAGTATTTTGTGGAAGCAATGAAGTTTCACAAAATGTTCCTTTTAGCTTTTCAGGATGTTACTAGTGAATGATGTAGCTTTATTTTTTTTCCTCTAGAAATGAGCAAGAAAATGTGTAAAGCCACCCATTCCCTGACTGTAATTGATATTTTGTAACCATGTACTGTAGAATAAGACTTATCATTATAGGAGTACTAATCGTTGTCAATCAGTAATACTAATCAGTAATGACTTTCCATAAATCTCACCAAGAGCAATCATACTGCTCTAGCTTGGGACCTGTTATAAAAAATTGCCTAGGCTATCTAATCTCTGTGCTAGACAGAGCTGAAAATACTGGCTCAAATTAGTTTGTGATAGAAGCAGATATCTCCATTTTGACATGCCTGAGCTTGAAAAGATCTCCTTTAGCAGAAAATTGGGTAAAAGCTTAGTATGTCTTAATCCCAAATTTGAGATTTCATTTAAAATTTTATAAGGACAATTTTTATATTTATATTTAATTTTATCTAAAGCTGTAGGAACTCTATCACCAGTCAGCTGAGCTTTACCCTTCTTCCTCCCTATTCTTCTGCCAAGGAGCATCTCTAACTTGCCCCCCCTCCCCAAAAAAAAAAAAAAAGTCCAGACTAGGCAATTCCCATTTATCTACTTTGTTGGTTTTTGTGTTGGCTGAGGACCCTGAATGGTAAGGAGTCCATCGGCTCATGTCTTACCTATCAGCCCATGTCACTGATTTTTTCTAGCATTATATGTGTATATGTTTTTCCCATGCAATTTTTAAGTGATCAAAGTGACAAAGCTTTCACATTTCCCTTTGGTAACTTCGTTTATGTGGGTTTTTTACTGATACTCTGCTTAAATTTTTCTTTGTCTTTATGCTGTTGCTGTAGTGTATAACCCTTGTTTCCCTTGGAGATTTCTGTCTCATTTTTCTCTTTATATTCAATTTGTTCTGAAAAGCTTTATTATTCTCACTCTTTATTGCCTTTATTAATGTTCTGTGAGTTTCATTAGCTCAGATGTGATTCCCCCCACCTTGTTTGCATCCTTCCAAGCCACCTGATATCTTTCTAGAACTGGGATGTTGAGATGTTGAGATGTTGAGAACAGGTATGTGGACAGGAAATCTACCTCTCAGTGTCTCTGATATGAAATAACCCTGTGTACACCCCTCAAGACTTAAAACTTCTATGACATTGCAGCTATTATTTTTTTTCATCTTCAAAGTGCTTTTAAAGCACCTCCATTTAAACATAGACATATTTGGGTTCCCATATAAAGTCTTAAATATATGGCTTCAGAAAGATGCTTCTGGAATTAATTATCCCCAGCCTAGAGTAGGAAAACTATAGCTATGCTTATAATATCTGTTTCATAGTTCCTGTATAAAATCTTTCCCTGCTTCTTGGCTTTTGTCTGTAGGGACCAAACTCTTGGAGGCTGCTTAATGCTGCATTAGTGCCTGATCTATCGTTTGCAGAACTAGAGCTTTTTTTTGCTGCGAGCCATTTTGAGTAGGTGTTTGTTCCCTGTAAACATGTCTTTTGGATTTTTATTTTATTGGGACGTTTTGTTTGTTACTCTTCTATGTTAATTTCTGTTTTCTTGTAAATACTTTATCACCCTCACAGTTGCATAAAGGCTGTCTCTGATACCCTTGGTATTTGGATACTACCTATTTTTATTTCAAATGGCACTGAAACAAAGGTATATTGAAATTCTTATAATTGCTTAGCATCACTTTGAAATAATAGGTTGGAATTTGATAGCTGAATTACCTCTTTTAATGAAAATAAGAAAATTCTATTTAAAGGAAAACAATACATGCTTTGTTAAAAGAAATATTTTCTCAAAATATCCCTTAGACTAGAGAATGCTCCTCATGTGTCAGTCGCATTTTAGTCCAAGATACCAGGCTCTCCCATGACACTGCTGAGTGCCCATAATTCCATCCTGCTCTGCAGGGATGGAGCTTTCCTCGTCTCCTCATTGCAAGAGCTTTCTTAAAAACATCAGAAAATGCTTTCTTATGGTGAAGGTGACCAAGCACTGACATGGTTGCTCAAGAAAGTGGTGGAGATGTTAAAAACTAACCTGGACACAGTCCTGGGCATTTGGCTGTAAGCAGCTCCGCTTGAATAGGGAGGTTAGACAAGATGACAACCAGACTTGCCTTCCATCCTTAACTATTCTGTGATCTCTCTTGAGAGCAGTTGTATTGTTTTAATTGGACCAGCAAAGAAAAGTTAGAAATCACTTCATTGACCTGTGGTTTGGGATTGGACGTTTCTGTAGGTTTGTCCTTTAGGCATCATAATCTGCGTGTCTGATGACTTATTCTCATGTTGGACTGGGATTCCAACACTGCAGCTTTGCCTTCAGGCCTGCAGTTAAGCAGTCAGGCAATCTGTATCACCACAGACCTCTGGTAAGGCCAATAGGTCATCTGTGTAATAGCTAAAGGCATTTTGGAGATTGAGTTAAAATAAATGGTTATATGCCATCTAGACACCTTAGTTGTAACACCCAGCTCATAAAAAATGGTTAACTTAGGAAAGAGGACACAATGTTATTCCTTGCCTGCTCCTCCTTAAATTTTCTTCCAAAATAAGCTTTTGCTAACGTCACCTGTATAATATGGCACATCTATTATTATTTCTCTTTTCTAAATCAAGGCTATTTACCAGGCTTAAAAGTCAGTGGTTTCTAGTATCAGAAAAAAATAGCGTTCCCCTGTAAACTAAGGTAATAGACGTTTTCTCTTTGCTAACAAAGATGGCAGCTGATTTTCTCTTTGCTGATTATGATGGCAAGACTGATTCATGTTGCATCAAGAAAGAAACCCTAAACATAAGCAATTAATGACTGATTTTGGTGCTCTGCTCTGTGAGTGGTGTTAAAACCGTAAATGAATGATTGCAAAAGTGAAACCTAATCTAATATACCTAGTGGATTAGTGCCTCAGGCTTATGACGAATGATGAGAGCAGTACAATTGTGGGTTTTATGACCCTATATTTTGTAACAAGATTAGAAATAGACTATTTGTTACTGTCCAGAAATTGAGAAAGATTGACAAGATCAGTGTGCAGTTAAGCTCATATAATTCAAAAACTCAACATGTGGAAAACTTTGCATTTTTGACAAAAGAATACTGAAGACCTAAATTTGATTTATACATAGTTTGTTTATTGAGAAGCTACAGTTACTGAGGAAGTATTATTATTAACACATGTTGTGATACCATAGTAGTGTTGCTGAAGGCTCCTTTATCCAAACCTGCAATGAGGGAAATTTCTGAATAGAGATACAGTCTTGTACTAGGTAAGCTGACAAGGCCTGGGACAAGCTTTGGGGTTGGGCTCTGCCAACTGGTTTAGCAGTAAGCAACTGAACAATACAAACCTAAAGTACATAGTGCATTTAAAATTAATTATGCTAAACCAACCACCTGAAAGAAAAGAGCTTCTTGACTGCGTGGATCTAAGTTAGCAAATAGGTATGAATTCAGTAAGGGGGGGATGGGTTATGATGAAATAGTTTAAATAAATATGCAAGCATGTGGTTATCAAGGTCTAGCAATTGTGAAAAAAGATTGCATATTTTGTGGAGGATAAGATGTGGAAATGGCTGATGGTTAAGCATTATATAGCCTAACAATACCTTTTAAAGCTACACAATATTTTCTTTTTATAGTTTTCTCCCTCCTGGCAGGTGAAAGGGAATTATCTAAATTTATTTCATTTATGTCTCCTAGCAGCTTCCTTATCTGTCCTACTGACTTGCTTTTGAATTCTGGTAAATCTCTTAAACTCTGAAATTTTTACCTTTGATGAAATCTGTTTTGATGGCTGTTTAGGGAAATGGTTTTAGCTCCTGTCCTCTCATAACTTCTGGCTTCAAATACTCTCTGCTCTTCAGCTTTCGGCTGTTCTACATCTAGCATCAAAGAGCTAATGTTGAGCATAAAGTCTCCACAAAATGTCTGCCTCATACCAGGAGGAGACAACCCCCCAAAAGAAGAGGAGGGGAGAGAGAAATTGTTTGATGCACAGGAGTTGAAGGCATTCCACTGTCCTGTGTCTGGTGCGACATGCTGATAAACACAGAGGGAGGAGGCATCTGAATTGTAAGCAAGAGTTATAAAGTTTGCTTCCCTCCTATGGTTTTATTTGCTTGGGGTTTTTTCCCACACCTCCTGCTTTCCTGTGGTTTAGAAGTGATAAATGCAGTTGGACAGGAATGGATTATACTCTTCTGCCTTCTCAAAGAGCTGTAAATATTGCCAACTATGCACAAGCATGTTTCATTATCCCAAGTGAAGATGGAGGTGTCCTGTCACATGGTTGGGATTCATGTAGAAACCAGGAGTTCGTAGATGTTGAGCAATGAAAGAAAATTGTCTTTATTGCAGGAGTTGCTCAGTTGTTTTTATTGCAGGAGAGAAAAATAATGTTTTGGGGCTGAATACCATCTATGCAATGTGTGTGGTTATAATTAAACTAGTATTTCCTGTTGGTTGTTTCTTTGTTTGGCATAACAGGACTTTGTTTTAGCCACGTGTGTGTATGACACGTGTCATGAAGCAGGGTGACCTTTCCAGATATTCTAAAACTTCACCTAAGAGTTAGTTAAGCTGCTCCTGTGTGAGCTGTCTGTGCAAACCAAAGTCCTCTGTATCTCCCAGGTCAGTGTACGTTTGAAGCCTCAGTTGACATTTCTAAGGCTGCTTACTGACGCATGCTTTTCAGGAGGAGACTGGGAAGACTTAAGATATGGAGAGGGGAGAAGGGAAGATAATTACATGCATGCACGTAAAAATTGCAAATAGTGGGTTCTCTTGTTTTTGCAAACTGCTTTGCAAACTCATAAAGATTTTTTGAGCACGAGTCAACAGAATTTGGCAAAAACAATAGGCATAAGTTTCCCTGCAAAACATTTTCGTACAAATACCTAAGAAACTGATGAGTAGTTTGCACGATGCTCTGATATATGCAGGTGCTTTTACTATTTAAAAGCTTGAAGTTGATAATTGAACACGAGGCAAATATGCTCTAATATTTCAAGATAGTCACTGGATTATGCTTTTATCTTCACATGCCACGTGGTTGCTACAGTTCAGTTAGAATGTTTTCATTCTGTTTTGCAAGAAACATACTCCTCTCCATCTTTCTGAGAAAGCATGAGGGAGCAATCGTATCTAGAAAACATAAGGAGCTGGGGATATGTAAAGATTGGTGGGTGCTATAGTGGAGCATCCTCAAATCTGCAAATAATGTAATGACTAATAGTGCAGGAAAAGGCTTAGGTTTAAACATGAAAATAACCATATATATTATGACAGTTCATACACTATAGTGCTCATAACAAACATTTTTTTCTTGATAGCTGTGAAACGTTATCCCCATGGAAAAATAGAATACTCAGCTCTGTGGGAAATATGCCTTAATAAAACTAAAACATAAATGTGTCTTATTACACACTTTACCAGGTACATAATTTTCAGTCTAATTCTGAAGGCATGAGATTACTAGATAAAACAGTTTGTTAAAGCATCTTGACTACTGTGCAAGTACACCAATATAAAATGACAGAAATACTGCCAGTTCTTAATAGCTAATATGAATATTGAAGCATTCAAATTGCATGTGCTGGGGTTAAGCTAATGTGAATTGGCTTAGTAGTATTCTTTTAAGGGTTCATAGATAAATAATTTATTTTTACTTAGGAATAGTCATTCTTTAAAATAAAAATATTAAACAGAGACTTCTAGTTGTGAGAGTTTACTAGCAAAGTCAACAAAAAATGGTGTGTCTATGCATTTGTTCTCACTTCTCCTAAGAGCTGTTGACTATAGCAGGGAAGAGAATTTCACCTAATAAATTTTTTAAAAAATAAAACAACATGGTTTATAAGTATGAAGCTCCAGAGAAAGATAATGCAATAGTGGTTTGCACAGAGGCAGATGTTTTTGAGGTTAAACCATACTTTAAGCTTCTGTCAATGCTTTATTTAAAATAAGAATGAGAGAGAGAGAGAGAGAGAGAGTTAGTTTTGATTCAGAAGGAACAAGAAGCGGTAACACCTCTTCAATACCTCAAGTGGTTACATAAATTATCAGACTGTGTACTCTTTGATGCAACCTCTTGCTTTCACTATGGCCTTCCCACACAAACGTCTCCCTGGACATATCAAAAAGGGGGCTTCCTATTTTTTTGAGATTTCATTGAGACTGGTGTATTCTTATGGAGATGCTCTATTTTCAGTGAGCAAGACTTTGTTCATCAGTTGCTAGTCCAGACAAATTGTGCCTCAGATAACAAGGTATTCTCCAATTCTGAAGCTGTACATTTTACAATTTTCCTTTTATTTTGAATGTTCTTAGAGACTCAGAGAAATTTGACAGGCGAGGGAATTCGATTGCTGGCTTAGAGTGCTGCTGAACTTTTCAGCATTTGTACATCAGTCAGAAGGGATTGTTCCTTTGAGTCCCTCTGTGTAGATCAAGCTTACAAGCTTAAGATGCTCAGGCAGTTCTTTCTCTTAGGAACTTATGATGGATGTGAGTGGAAGAAGAATTTTTTTTTCTGTGGTTGTAGCATTTACTTAGATCTTGATTTCACATCTGGAGGCATCCTCAACCAATTCAAGTAAACAGAAGTAAGCCACTACTGACTGCCCATCATGTTTTAACTAGAAATCAGTTCCCTTTTAAAATTATTAACTTTTAATACCTAATTGCTACATTTTAATACATTAATTTTTTTTAGTCAAACTAAGGGGATAGATTTTCTGAGAATAGAGACCAGTATCGTAGCTGTTATCACATAGAGCAATAGCACTTATTGTGCAAAACACTCCATGTGAGCTGTTTCAATCCAAAACATCACTCCTAACATTGTTATGAGGTAAAGCAGAGCTGAGTATAGAAAACAGGTGAAGATGGCTACTGCTTAACATGATGTGTTTCCAAATGGTACAACCTGTTTTTTTCTATGACTCACCCTCTGTTACTGCCCTCATGAAGGCCCCTTCAGCTGGGGGGGGGGTGCTGTTAGTCTTGAGACCCACTTCCAACATAAAGGAAACTGGCCCCATATGCTGCTCTCCTTTGAGGCCCATGAGAAGAGGAGGAAGGGGAAAAGGGAAATGACTTCTTCCATGGAAGTTAAGAAAAATGATATTTCCAGATTGAGAAGGGGAGCGTGAGTTGAGGCTAGGGTGCCCTGTGCATCATGTGTGTGGAGAAGGACTCTAATGGAGGAGAGAACAGAGAGATTATAAATGTAAGTGTAATGGATGATTGTTTGAATAAATCTTAATAGGTGTCTGTGGAGTGGGGTGAAATGTTGCTGTGGAGCTGATATATCCATTTAAAAACTGTTTACTCTTGATATCAGGTGTGATATGTGCTCATATATTCATAGGCAGTGTTGGATCATGACCCTGGTCCAATGCAAATAATCATGTGAACTTCAGTAGAAACACTAACACTACTAAAAATACCATGGGTTGCAATACTATGCTGCATCAGAGCCTGTCATATTATAATTTGTAATATTATACAGGGCCATGTTCAAGGTTTGGTAATGAGCGGAATTAATTTAGCTCTCACATTCCCAGTCTCCTCTCACTGAGACAGGAGGCTTCCCCAGGGCAAGTTCCTCTTGGAGCACTCAGTACAGTTTTTGTCTGAAGCCTGTTTTCAAACTCACTTGAATAAAAACTGTATATACTTTTTTTGAGTAAGAAAACAGTTGTATGATCAACAAAATACCAAGCAGCACTCGGATCAGAATATGAAAAACTGTATTGGTTCTCTTAGTGTATGCTGTGGAAAGGACAAACTTGGGTTTTTTTTTAATATATTTCTAGTGAGTTTGTTCTAAGGTCTTCATTTTTTCCATAGAAATCATCCAATGATTTTATCCATTTGTTTCTGTTGTCCGCTCGAGAAATAAATATTTTATTCTGTAGAAGAAATATTTTGTTTAGGGTGTTGGAGTTTTTTTCCTTCTTTTTAAAGGCATTGACATTGTAGTCAAAATGGCTTAGGTATAAATACTGCAAATATTTAGTTACAAGATTTATAAGTTAATTGTTAATTCTTTCAATATAAATTATGATTTCTGGAAATGTGTTGCATAGACCTTCACTCTTTGTGCATCCTTTTTTATGGCTCAGAGAAGTCACTTAGATGTTAATAAAAAACAATTATTTCAGCTTGGATCCACTCATTTGTGTTAGGCAGCTTACCAAACCCTTGTAATTCCAAGAATATTGAATTTTTTTTCCCCTTTAGTCAAGACAAGATGCATCAAGTCCCAGGTGAATATTTGAGTGATAGAACCTCTGTTGGCTAAAGGAAAATTGCCTAGGAGACATAGAAAGTAAAATTATACAAAGACTTTGAGGAAAATCTGTCAGAAGAGTCCTTGCTCCTCCTTGCACATGAAGGATTTGAATCATGTTCGCATGATCCATGAAGTTCTGAGGCTTCACATTTCAGAGGCAAATTAGTGCATTTCAGAACCGCTGTCGAGCATGGTTCAATGTCTTGATTTCATGAAAGATGTTTCTGATAGCTGGGAGGATGCAATTACTCATATAACTACTCCTTGAAGGCCCAATTAAAATTAGGCTTTCAGTATGTCTGCCGCTTACAAAACCAAAAATTCCACCCAAACCTCAGCCAGCAACTCTATAGCAGCAGACTACAAAGGTAAGTTAAAAGATGAGAAATGTGAGCTGAAGTAACAAGGAGACAAAAGAAATGTAGTGCTCTAAATGCTGGGGTTATTGGCCAGGCTTCTGTCTCCCATGCTGCCCTGCTCTGAGCCTTCAGCTGCTTACCCATCCACCTCCCATTCCCACGGGAACAGTTCACTTTGTGGCAGCTTTGGGTGGCTTCATTCCTTACCACATGGGTTGGGTTTTTTTTAAGGTTTATGAACACCAATTGATGGTAACTTTAAATTACTAGCTTAGTCTTTAGTTGCATGGAAGTGGGAAGTGGCTATCTGGTGATGAGGAGCAAAGCTGATGTATAAGAGGGTGGGAAGGGAGATCTTTTAAGTCCTAGTCAGATGCTTTGGCAGATTTCTATAGAGCATTCATTGGAGTGACTAGGATACCTTGCACGTTTGTTTTATGAGTGTAGAGGCACGTCTGTACATGCTAGCTGAATGTCTTTGGCTAATGAACACAGGCCCACTTGTACTTATGTCTTTCCTGAAGTCTAAATGTTCTTGGTACAGTACATCTTCAGGTCAAGGATTTTTAAACCATGTTACTTATAGAAGGTACCTTGTGGTTTTTGCCATGTGAAATAACTTCATTTTTGGTCTCCTTTGGTCTCTGATTTTTTAGTGGAATATGTTACAGTGAATTTTCCCAGACTATGAACTCCACCATTGTGTCTTTCATTACAAATAAGTTTTGTGTATCTGGCCTTAACCAAAAGGTTTTTTGGTCTTTGCTTTTTATTTTTTAGTTTTAAAGGGAAAGGTGAAACTGCACAATGACAAAATTTTACACGGTAAATTTTTAAGTTGCTTTTCAAAAGGAACAGTAGATTATGAGTAATTTTTCCCCAGTGCTCACATCTACTATTCCCTGGACATCATCTTACAAATGGCTTTTATCTGCAGGATAGGCTCTATTTTGACTCTAGCCAATGCTGCTGTACTCTCTTGCCTATTCATTTACATGTCAGGAGATCCTGAAGTTGGTTTTTTTCTGGTTTTTTGGTTTTTGTTTTGGTGGTTTGTTTTTTTTTTATTTTTAGCATGTTTTTGTGGTACATCAGAGAGAGACCCATATACTGTAAGACAAGTGGGTAGAAAGCTGGGTGAAGAAGTGATTAGAAGACATCCTGGGTTTAGGCTCTAACATGAGTGTCTTCAGCTGGCAGTGAAAGATTAAACCGCTTACCCTGGTAGGATGCTGGATTTGACTTTCAGGTTCACACAGTTCTTCATTAAAATACATATCAGGACCTGAATCTCAGGCTGTATTCCTTTATTTTCTGCTTGTTCTCCCCACCATGTTTCATGACAAAAATAAACTGAGACTTTTTGCTAATAATAAACTCAACTAAGATTTGCAATTTAATTTCGTATGTAACACACAATCATCTGTTCTTTACAGGTTGGGAAAAGCTTCTCTCACCCACCTCCCCACACCTCCCCAAAATCTGGTTACTACCCACATTATATGCTGTATTCCTATATGAATTCTTATATTTTGTCACAATGGATGTTTACAGCTTGGTAATGAGTTATTAATATTCTGCATCTAAAAATAAAGCAGAAACAAAAGTAATGATGTAATAAAATATTCCCTATATCTGAAATAACTGAAAAGGAATTTCTTAAAATTAATTAATTTTATTATTGAGAATGTGAATTGCACAAGCCACAGAGTGCTCTAGCAGTTTCTGGCTGTTTTTTTTTTTTTTTGTGATGAGCTGGAATTTAATAAGTTTGGTACTTCCATTTTATTTGCTCCAGTCATTAGAAATAAATGCACACGTAAGTACATGTATGTGACTGTGAGTTATGATGATGCACTCGGTCTGTAATAGCACAGTATATTTTAAACCTATATAAACCTATAAATTTGGCTGGTGGATTGGATGACTTAAAATCATGCAGGAAGTTTGTACTCTGAAATTAAGTTTTATATGGATTTTTTTTTTTTGCAACCTTTCCCACTGCTTTCTCAGGAGTAAACACCTAATATTATAGACACACATTAATTTAGCAGCAACAATCAGGATATTTAAATGGTGTCACTATGCATGTGAACCATAGAGGAGAACTTGTTTATAGGAGGTCAGCATCGTGCACCGTTTAGTCCTATGACTCAATTAAAAAACTCCCTGAAAATAAGGAATACCCAACTCTTGCATCACTTTGATGAAAATTAAAATGTGAAAGTATTTAAACTGAGTCACTTAACAAGTAAATAGATAGTAAATGAACCATGTAATTGACTTTGGTTCAAATGCATTACCTTAAAAGAGACACCTATATCAGCTGCTTAGGTTGTGTTAGTAGTGGTGCTATGTTCAGAAACAGGTGATGTGGGAAAGGAATAGGGCAGGATGTAATGATCTAAGACAGAAGCTGGGTTTGGCTGTTACTTCAGATTCTGATTCATGGTTTCCCTGGTGTTTAGCTACTGGATTGCCATGTCAGTGCTTTCCTAATCAAAAAATCAAAGTACAAAGGGATGAACATAGATGATGCTTTGAACACTGCTATTGGTACTTTGAAAGTATGATTTAGAATAATATACCCAAATCTAAGATGTAGCAAATCAAAATCTTCAATGTCCAATAAAAAAACCTAAAACACCCAAACAAAAAAAAACCCACAAACCTTCCACCCAAAACCCCCACCAAAATCCACAACAGCATCTATATATTTGCTATACAAAAATAAATGTCTTCTAATCCCAAAACCAGTATGACACTTGAAACAGCAATGGGAAGGGGACTTAAACTTTCCTGGAAATAAGTGACGTGAAAGATTTTTGTTATTATTATTATTTCTTTGAAATTGACGTTGACCAGTGTCACAGACCTCCTAAAAATTTGTTTAACACACTTTGGAGAAAGTGTTGTCCCTACAGTGTTCTGTGTTACATATTCCTTATTAAATATATTTTTAAGAGAAAACACAGCTTGTTTCTTATCCTTGTAGGAGTAGAATTCTTGATGTTGGGCAGGTGAATTTGTATCTTGGGACTCTAAGAAATAAAGTCAACTGTAAAACTCATTAGTCACCTATTAAAAACAAATTAAATCACTCCCCTCCCGGAATGTCAAGTTCAGACAAATAGTCTGATCTTACTAGCAGGGTGAATTTTTCAGGTGTGTGGATAATACAGAGGGCAGTTTTCTTCAGAGTTTTGTTTTCCAATTAGGCTAGTTCTGTCTGCTTTTAGATTGATGAGATTGTCTTTAAAAGCATAGACTGAGAGTATGCCCCCAAAGCCATAATTCTTTAAAAATTAAAATTACAGTTGCTAAAGTAAGTTTTCTGGCCTTTTTGCTTGTTTGAATTTTGCTGATGTGATAAAACTGACATGCCTTATGGAGCAAAGCCCTCTTTGGGCAAACACACAGAAGTGGTACCTGCCACTTGAGAATTTGCCTGACGTTGCTACCTCTCTGCCTCATATTTTACTTTCATATGAGTAACAGCAGCTTGAACAGCAACACATTTTTAAAGGCAGAAGCAGAGGGTGTTTTAAATCCTGCTGTGACTATGTACTGCTACAAATAATAGGACCCTATAGCAATTCCATGGAGACTGGTGAATGTAGAACCTTCTGCCACTGATATGAAGCAAGAGAGGTGTATCAGTAGTCCTACAAATTGGACCTGAAATGCTACATTCCTAAACCAACCCTGTATCTCTTGGATTATTCTTGGAAAGGTGAATTAAACCCACAAGTTTAAATAAATTTGATAACACTCTTGTTACCGAAAGATTCCAATAGTCTTCTGAGTTTTGTCACTCATACAAGTGAGTGGTTGGAAAGAGACATGGAAAACCAGAGTATAAGTCCAAAATATAGTCCTAAAGCTTCCTGCTAGTCTAAGTTCAAACATAATCTTCTTTTGCTGAATCTCATACTGAAGTGCTGAGAATGGAATTGGCTATCCAGAGAGCATTCACATTCTGAAAGCTCATATAAACGTGCGTCCTGCTGTCAAATTGAGATCCTTTGCAAACGCCTGGGGATTAATCGTCCAGGCTACCAAACTGGAATAAAAATGTGGGTTTTAAATGGAATTATATACATAAAAGAAATGTGACAGAAGAGAGGGCTAATAGCATACTACTGGCTTTTGCCCTCACCTCAGGCATATCTGACATCTTCTGCAAGGACAGCTAATAATTAAAGCTCTTCTCACAAGAAAAATTAAAGTCCATGTTAGTATGGTAATCACTTAATTACTATTTTGAAAGATTGGATGACTTAAGTAACCATTTTGGAGCAAATGGAAACCCAAAATAGAATCATGGTCAACTAGAAATTCTCTCTTGAAATTCTTTTTATTTTATTTTATTTATTTTATTTTTTAATTGAAGGGTAACAGAATAGTCCTAATTCACTGTGAAATCTATATGTGAAAAAGAAAATAACTTCACATCTTATGGATGGAGGATTTACAGCTTGGACTAGACTGTAGTGAGTTATCTGGTCTTTCATGGCTATATTTTCCTTTGATGTTTATCAAAACTGAAATACTATGAGGGTTTTTTTTCCTCTTGCAGTGCAGGATTTTATGCCCCTTTCATCAAGTCTCTTTGTTCACCACTGATTTTTCTCCAATATTTGTGTCTGCAGCTGAGAAACACTGATGCTAAGCAGTTGCTTGTCCAGATTTGCTTTAGAAAAGTTTGATGGAACTGCTGGCAAAACATGGAGAGGGAAGAAAAAACCCCACACAAAAGTCTTAGCTGATTCATTCTTCTCTTTAAAGGTGATCAACTACAAAAGACTTTCTGTAGTGATGATAAATGCAACACTGTGTAGGTAGACCCAACAGCAGCAATCTACCCAGGATTAAGGGCCTGCCATAGGGAGGGTAGGTTGTAGCAGAGGACACAACTCATTCATCTACCACTCCTAAGAATTATTTTTTTTTTTTTGCCAAAAGACTCAAAGTCCTTAAAGTCTATAATATCAAACTGATAAAAGGATGAGAAAAGAGTATGATTACGATATACCCATCTGCCAAGCTGTACATCATTTGTACCCAAACCCATAAATATTTAAAATGACAACCTTCTCAGGCCTACTTTTCCTCCTCAGTCTGTGTTTTTCACAGTGCCACGTTTCAAGGGTATGGCTTTCTCAGGAGATACACGTTTTATGTTATAACCAACAAATCCATTCTAGCAGTGAAAAAGAAAATCTCATCTGTGTTTGGTTCTGTCAAATAGAGCAGCACAAATTAATGCTAAGAAGCTGCCTAATCTGACTGGAGCATATGTATTTAAACTATTTTCAGACAAGCATTGATAATTGTGAATTCTCTTATTTTGGTTTAGAAAAAGAAACAGATTGTTTCTTTTCATATGTTTTGCTCTTCTACAGTCTTTCAGACTCTCTCCTTTTTCTGTGGGTATAAAGATTGATATGAACCTATGTCTGGGGGGAGCTTAGGTTTCTCTGATTTCACCTAGTTTCTTGGCAGTTACCCTCTCTCTCCTTCTCACTGTACATCTGATCAAAATAAATAATGCTTTACATTGGGGAAAGTATGAGAAAACCTTATTGAATCGAAGTGTAATAAGACTTGTCCTGAGAGTGGAAAAAATTGTGGACCAGTCGGAAATGTGATAGAAGAGAGATGACTTTTTTCAAAGCATCGGGCTAATTGTTACATTTTATTGTAAGAGACCAAGCCTCAATCTTGTTTAATTTTTTCACTATATTTGTAAACATCTGCTGAGAACTGATAAAATATTTCATGCTCTATACTTATTTTCTTCATATGTCTCTATTTAAAAAAATATATTTAATTATTATGTATTTAAAATGCCTTCAAATAGGGTATGGGCACTTACACTTGACTAACAGAATATCATGCAAAATGAGTGCCAAGATTAGCATTGCCTGTATATTATTAACTGAGTGGACAGTCTCTGTGTGCTCTTAAAAATAGGTATTGCTGCATGGAGAATTAAAAACTGGTATCAGAAAGGTAATTTCCTATTTTCATGGCTTTTTATTTTCTTAAGCTTGGAATATGTTGTACTGTTCTGTGAGCCATTTAATTTCTCCTCACAGAGGATATACTGTTTTCTCATAAGTATATCACTGTGTCCTCTGTAAGACTGTTCTTCACTAAAGGACAGTTTCTCTGGAGCATAGGGCAGAGAAAGTGTTGGTTTTGGTGTGAAAGTGTGCTTAATAATAGAAAAGTTGTAGTCTGGTAAGTCTAACCTCTAACCTGAAGATGAAAGGTCAAGCTGAAGAAATGGATAATGTGGCATTAACAGCGCAGGAGGTAATGGCCAGTACATAGATATCTCTATATATGCTTTAATGGTTTTCTTAAAAAATATGCTTTTAGAAAACTTGATGGTATTACATTGGTTGCCAATAATTGCAAACCTGTCAGCATGCATTGGTTGGCCTGATTTGCCCTTTTGGGGTTATGGTACAAAAAGTCACTGCTGATGAGACATATTTATTCCAAGAAATACAAGAAATTAATTTTCAGCATTGATCTGTGGGATGTATCCAGGCTTATTTCAATAATGGAAAAGAAACCCCAAAGACCACAGCATTAAAGGCTACAGTTTACTTTCTGACAAAGCTACCTGCAGCAATCCAAGCTTCTTGAGCAATTCTATGTAAAATCGTCTGCATAGGATTTAAAAGCTAAAACACAAATGGCAATTTCACTAGATTATTCTAGTGGGGAGAATTTTTTTAGTACACAAAGTTCTCCAGAATAGTGCTCTATCTCTTCTCTGCAGTAATAAGCTGGATGATAGAATGTGCACCCTGGAATAAGAGGCTATTTTTGCCTCACACTTGTGAGTGGCAGTTCTTCAGGTTCCTCAATAAAGAGCCCACTAGTGTGAGATCTGACATGGGCCTGGAAGCTGTGAAGCAGTTCTCCATCTTCAAAAGTCTTTGTAAGCAGATATGTCGCTGACTGTTATTTTTCTATTATTTTGACTACAAGGATTTCAAATGGAAGTGTGGTATTTTTAAAATGCTGAGGAAGCTTGATGAGGAAGATTTTTTTTTTTGACCATGCAGAGGATTAAGTGTTGGAGAAATGTTTGTTGGTAGAGAAGCTGAATAGAACACAAAATTTCTTCTCTCCCTCTCCTTTAAATGGATAATATGCTGCTGTCTACTAGGAGTACGAATGTACACAAGAAAAATACTGTTTTTCAAACAACATTTTAAAAGCCTTTTTTTTTTTTGATCTCACGATAGCTAAGTCTTCTCTCACCATCTACTTTCCATTGAAAGCCAAAGCAAATAAGAAACCTTAAATCTTAAACAGCAGTTTTTTTCTATATCTGATATGATTTCAGGTACACCATTTCTCACAGCTGTCAGATTTACCAGCTATCTTTGTGTTTGTTAGGTTTTTGAATATCTCTTTAAAACCTAAAAATGTCTCATGTTTTTTTAGAGAGAAATGAGAGTTCCCATCACAACAGTGTTATCAGCAGAGGTAAAGTAGTTGCAAGCTGTGGCATTGTATGTTGTCTATTTTTAATCAGATTCTCCCCCCGCACCCTCCTCCCCACCCTGAGTGTTGAAAGTACTCTCTGAGAATGGACTAATGAGGCCCAAAACCAAGTATCCCATCTGAGCACTCACATGAGCAGGAATGAAGTTTCCTGTCATCCCAATAGCACTATGTTGTCACTTCCACACAAGGAAAAATATGGTTTACTCCTAAGTGGAATGATGCATAAAAATCTAAGAGGCATTTAAAGAAATAAAAACAAAATCTCAACCTGTGTATCTCACTTCAAATTCAGTGATTGAATACAAAACGCTTCTTTATGAGCAAACAGGCACCCAGAAAAACTGAAGATTTTGATGGGTATTTTATTTTCTGATCCTTTTTTATGATCATGTATCTTACAATTATACTGCTGACTGTTTGTATCTGTCAGCAAGACAGAAAACCAGCACAGGTGTCAGCAGCCTGTGCCATCTGCCATATTAGATTGTGCACAGTGCTGTTTAGAACAATGCTATCATCTTAACATTCCAGATACCTTAATGAGTTTCTCAGACTAATTAAATGTGCAACTTGCAGAGATCATTGGATGCCAGATTGCAGTGGCTGGGTAAAAAGATTCTCATTGTTCAAAAGCAGCTTTATGATGGTAGAGGCATATTTCAGGTTTTAGAGCAAAACTAAGGTAATATTTGATTTTTAGATTAAACAAATTAATAAGCACTTAAAATTACAAAAAGATGTGTCAATGCAAATAGAGTGATACTTTTCCAGACGATGATAACAGATTAGGGAGAACCTGATGGCTGAAAGAACAGCACACCAGAAATGCTGATGATACCACAGATCTAAACTCCTGCACTTCAGAGGAATGGCTGCTGCCCAGATGAGGATTCAAACGTGTTGGGGTGGGGAAAATAGCACCCATAATCTAGTGCAGAGAAACAAACCACTCTCAAAGAAATATGGCTAAACAGAAAAATGCATGCTTTAAAACCGATTAAAAAGCCTTAACTTTTTTTCAGTTCTCTTCAAGTTTTTGTGTGCTTTTTCAAATAATTTATAAGCAAGGCTAACCAAAAACTGGCATAATTTAATTGGTATTTGTTGTTGCATGTTACCCAAATACTCAGTGAGATCTCAGCTATTCAGAAAACCTTTCTGGTCTCCTGGGGAACCCTTATCATTCATTTAAATAGAAATGATATCTACTATGACATACAGAGAAGATGAGTGCTGGAAAATATAACTGTGATGCATTAAGTACTTCTCTGACTTGTAGAATTCAATTAAGAGCAAAACCTTTGCCTCTTGAATCACAGAATGTCCTGAGTTGTAAGGGACCCGTTTGCTTGTCTTAAAGGAGAGGGCAGGGAAGGACAGGCTTCCTCTTTGTAGAATAAAACATTGAATGTTAAGTAATTAAATATATTTCTACGGGCCTGGCTTTATATACCTTCACTGTTGACAAGTTTGTACTTAGAAGTAAAACTGGCAGTGGCTCAATGAAGAGAGTACCTGTGAACTGGCAAGTTTTAAGGACTCCTATTTGATTTAATGTTTGCGCAGAATAAGAAAAATGGACAAACTTGTAACTATGATTGTCAATACAGGCTTTTTAATTGAACATTTTTTTACATTTATGGCTGGTATGTTTCTTGTAATCCTCATTTTGCTTAATCATTCATACAAAAGAAAGAGGAAAATGAAAGGGAAACGAGGTAAGAGTTGTCTTTTGACAGTAAGGCCTGTAGTGAAGTCCAACTGTTGCATTACTGAGCATAGTAAAACAGAGTGAACCTGATCTTGTTTTATGCTCTGGATCACAGGTACAAATACAGTACATTTCCACAGATAGTGAGTATCCTGGGTGCAGGATTCCTTATGATGGAGGGCTATTAATGAAGACAAATGTCAACACATAGTGGATTTCAACTCAGTAGGACTTTTGTTTTCAATATTTTTAGATTTGATATAGCAATTCATTTTGCTGTATGCTTTGCATTTTACTTAAATTCTTACAATTGTAACAACCAATTTCCAACAACAAGAGTTGTGGTTGAATGTTAGTATAACTGGTTAAGTAACACGTCCAATGCAAGATTGGGAGAACGGTGGCACAGCTGGTGTTTTACACTCTGGCTTTTGCCCTTTGTTTTTTCTAGATTTAAACCTCAGTTTACCTGAAAAGTTTCTACTTTTCTCTTTACTTTCAGGTAGAGGATCCATTTCCTTTGTTCCCTTTTGTCAGAAGTGTCACTCACCTTTTTTTTTGCTGCTGCTTTTCCAACCGCAGATGACATTTCCACTGTATTGAAGGAACATACTAATGGCACAGTATTAATGTCTTCCTCCGTTCCACTTGCAATGACCCATCTAATAGCTTCCTATTCATAGAAATGAACTCTTAAGAAAGATCAATTAATTTGTGTCTTCTCTCAGCAGCGGATTTAACTGTTTTGCTTGCAAGAGGGAGGAGAAAGGGCAAAATACAGAAAACCTGCTTGTAAGGTGAAGCAAGTATGAGGTACTGGTTTCAGTTGCAGGTCTTCGGTGAGAGGGGGGGTGTAGAGGGAAGGCATCTTCCTCAGAGCTCTGAAGAGTTGGCAGTAACTTCATTTGAACAATTGCTGGTTCTGATATCTTTACCCTTGTAAAAACACATTTCTCCACTCTAGCTGCCTGAGAGTCAGAAAACTGAACTAAACTTTTGCCCTCAATCTGCAGAACATATTTAAGGTAGTTTGTAAAGGCTCTTACAAAGTGTGTCAAGTGATATGCCTATAATCTGCTGGCTATTACATGTTGCCTGATCCTTGAACCAGGCAACATTTTTATGGATCTGAAGTAGAAAAGGACACATAACACCCGGCCCCCAGTGTGGTAATATTGGGAAGAACCTGTTCAGGTCAGCAGGCAAGGAGCACTATCTTTCTCGATGCTTTTCTTTCAATAAACAGGTCGTTCTTTTTCATTTAACTGCTCTACTGGAATAGAAAAAGGAGATAAGCAAATTATTCCTCAAGCAGCTGGAGTCAATATAACATAATAGATGACCTCATTATTCAAAGAGTAACATTGACCTTTAGGAAATTTCATGGATTCACGGAAATAAACTTGATTTGCTTTGACTGACAGAAATACATATTAAATGCTAACTGTTGATTTATGTTGTTATGCAGAGTGGCCATCCTTGTAACCCCTGGCAGATCTTAAAACTTAACTGTCAAAATGGTTGCAGGGTAGGCAGGAACAAACCTCTAAGCTCTTCCAAACAGATTTATGATTCATTTAGAAACATCCAAGCAGCTTGGCTTTTCCTCACAAGGAAGGCACAAAAAATAAAAATGATGTTTATAGGGAAATTACTAGCACAATATTTTTCTTAAAAGCAGATGGTAGATACCGAAAACCAGTCTCGGTATCAGGAAAGAAAACTGGTGAGATTTGAATTTGGGATTATAGAAGAGTTTTTGACTGATCAGTTCTGTTTGCTTTTAATCAAGTGTCATTACATTACTGTCTTGGTTCTGGCCAGGACAGAGCTGATTTCTCCAAACAACCAGTACAGGTGAGCTTAGTTTACGTGGGTTGTTTTCAACACCACCTGACATCAATCAAGCCCTTATAAAAGGGTTGGTGGGGCAGAGTCAAGGGGTTGGGTCCAGAAATTCCTGTGCTGGCGGAGTGGTCTTTGTTATCTTCTCATCAGTTGGTAAAGTACTCCGTGTTATCAGTGTGCATGTCTGTTACTGTTCCTCTCTCCAAGTGTTTATCAGTAAACTGTCTTTATCCCAAGCCAAGGGGCTTTGTCTGTTTTCTCTCATCGGGAAGAGTGAGTGGCTGGTGGCGCTCAGCATCTGCCTGGGGCTGAACCACAACAGTTACCACCATGAAAAAAAAACAAACCCTAAGTGTGGAAAAGTACAGTATAATGTTCTAACCTGAAAAAAACCCTCAAGTAGTTCAGCTGTTGTTTCTTGTACATGAAGAGGAAGAAAACATACTCTTTATTTGTTTGATAAATGGCAGTTAATCATACAACCTGCAGAATGTATGGAACAAAGGGTAGCATGAGTATTATGTATCCGTCATTCACTGTCCATTAAAATGTTAAATCATATTGTAGCACTTGGAAATGCTTTATAGGTATGAAAAGCATTGTGTTTTGATTGCAAGTAGAATGGAGCCTTTTCTTTTACTCAGAGGGAGACTGGCTTGAAATTGCAAAGTAAAATGAATTATCTGTAGCTTGCTAGACAAAAAAATATTCAGAAAACTATGGAGAGGTCAGTAGGCTGAGGAGACAATTGAAAATTTTCCAAAGGCATTTGGTGAATGAAACAATAGCTGCATCACTATTGAATTCATTGTTGTAACTTTGCTTCAGTGTTCCAGAGCTGGAAAGGACAGGTAAGCTGGAACAAAAATAGACCATTTGATCTGAGTTTATACAAGTTTACATTAGCAAAGAATGTGGTGACTCAGTAGTTAAAAACATTACTCTCTTTCAGCAGATAATAATTAATCTTACTCCTAGCTGCCAACATACATGTATGGGGAAACTTATCAGGTTTTAAGGACAGCTCTTACCCCAGTATGGACTGTGCACCCAGTGGTAAGCTTCTTTACATGAAAACATGTTGATGTGGTTTGGATTATGCTTGGAACTCTTACTTGTACACCTGCATCCTGGCAGATTCCAAAACCTGTTATTGCCGTTGGGCTTCTCTGTAAGCTTCTTTCAGGGGACTTTCTCCACCTCTCCTGTTGATATTTATCTGCACATTTGTAAATTATTAACTATCAGAACCACATCCTATGGAAGTTTCTCTCAGATATCCTGATGACTTCATGCAGTTTGATCATATGATGAACACAAAGTGTATTCTGAAAAATGTATTTTCTCATTGAAGTAAATGACCTCTGCTAATGAATTCTTCTCCGTGCAAAACATGAAGTTTTAAGAGTCATAGCTTTACTGGCTGCCTGCACTGGATGAAGAGCAAGAAACCTCAAAGTAAAAAAAAAGAGTATTAATTTAATTTGTCTTCACCATGTAGGTCTTCCATTATCTACCAGATCATAAGATAACTTAATAGAAAGAAATATATTCTTAGGCTGGAATAAGCACAGAGTAAAATTTTCAAAAGTGTCTTAAGTTATGATCCTTGTTTGCCTTTCACTGCCATCAGAACAGTGAACTTTGTCACCAGTAGACAAATGTGAAACAGTATGAGTAATTTAGCTGACATTTCAATTACCATAGGAAAGGTGAGAAGCTTAAGGTAGAAGGCCAAATTATAAAACAAGAGTAGTCAGAAAAGAAACACAGGGTGGGTACTGGAGAAAATAGCTGTTGCCATTCTAATTGAATCTCTGTTGTGTTATGAACTCTCCTGACTTGATTTAGCATAGAAATATCTCAATGTGCTACAGCTCTTCACACCGCTGTCTGAAGGCAAATTCTAGATTCACCACTCAGTTGACGACTTCTGTCTTCCCATTTTGGTCCTCAAGAAACTAGGAACGTTTTTGCATGGTTTTTTCTTGTATTTACACTCTCATTGAGGCTTTGGGAAGCTTGGAGAACAGCCACACAGACACAGAACTAATATATAGCTTTGTTTACTCAAAAAAAATTAGGAAAAGTTGTTACCACCTTTCTTTCAGAAGCACTGTCCATGGTGGTATTGTGCAGAGAATATAAAATGCTCTATAATACTAATGGGCTGAAGAAGTTCATTTAAACTATGTCTAATGCTTAAGTGAAGTAGAATTTGAAATTGTCTGCAAAGGCACTGTATAACTTCAGTGGGTCCCTTCTTGGGCTGGTTTGGTTGGTTTGCCAATGTGGTCAGTGCTAGTTGAGCTGAAGGACTTTTTGATACACATGTGCTATTGTCAGCTGATGGAGCAAGTGTTACAGAAGTGTAGGACAGGGATTTTTTTTTTTTTGGTAAACATAACATGCTGTAAATAGCAGCATCTGGCAGGGCAATAGGAGGAAACTTTCTTTTTCCATCCCCATCATGGGGTGGCAAAACTAAATAGAAACTGCTAGGTTTCTTCATAGTTCCTACAGGGTCATTAGACCCAGCCTGTGACTACTTCCAGAGCAGCAGTAAATGTTTTACAAATAAATGATGATAAATCTCCCATCTGTTAGCTTACACATGTCCTGGGAATTATGTTTCAAACAAATTTCAGTTCTCTCTGATTTTCCAACATTTATTTAAGGGTTAAGGGAAAAAAATATTATGTGATGGTCAGTGAGTTATACAATAATGAAACCAACCGACCTGCCTAGGTTGTCTAACCAGACCGGATCTGCCAGAGAAACTTAGGAGATTCATGCTTCCTTTAAATAAAATTATCTAAAAATACCCCCCAAAAAACCCAAACCCCAGCATCTTCTCTGCCATAGTCCATTCATAAATTAAGCCTATTTCCAACATCTTCTTTTTGTTTGCCCCAAATAAATCTTTCCATAGGTGTGTAAGAGGGAGCCTCTTTCATAGCCTACAGCAGTTTCTTGACCCATTTATTGATTTCCATACCAGAAGAGAAAGAAAAATAGTATTTCAGAATAGAAGAGAAGAAAAATAATATTTCAGAAACAGAATATTTATATGTAAGGTGGCTTTAATAATTAAAAGAAAATTTTCTGTGTTGGTCTATACTGAAATTTCTTGATTCAAATCTACAGAAAGGAGCATTGACTTGTCACCTTAGCTTGGTAAATCCAATTCTGATGTTTTATATCTAAGTCCCTACAAAACAGTAACTTATAAAAGCTTGTAATTGAAAAACAATTGGCTCTCTTCACCAAAGTGGCTTATTCTGATTATTTCTTGGTAGATGGTTATGTGTTTTCATTGTTACTGCATAAAATAGAAAATTATTGCTCTTTTATTACCTTTACTAACACTTACAGCTGTACAGCAACATACCATATTATTACAAGTATTCTTCATCAGTGCTTAGTCAATGGTATATATTGCTATTGTATATGTTGGAAATAGGTGGGAAACTAAAAGTCCTTTTTCAATACAATATCCTGTTTAATAGGGTTTGAACTATATATCAATGAATTTCAGGGGCATCACTTGGTTAACATGCTCTTAATTATAAAAAAAAAAAGAGTAGATACTAAATTAGTTACTCCATAAAGCTGGATCCATCAGTAATCTACTCTTTTAAGACAGAATATCCAAGATAATGGCTTTTTAATTAGGAAGAGCTTTATTTCAGCAAGAAAAAAATAACCCATACAGTTCTGGACTTAGCACCTACCATGTTCAAGCCACAGGATTAATTTCATAGCTTGGGGAGGAGGGGAGATAAAGCAACAATAGTATAATAATGGTATTTGTTGATGAAAAGTCTTGGAAATAGGACACTGCCATTTCTTCTGTACATACAGGGAATTTCAGACCTTCTATAAATATTTGCTCTTTGCTGTAAATTTGCTAAGTTATTTTAATTACAACAAAGCAAATGTGGATTGTAGAGCTTTTCACATAATCTGCATGTTGTAGGTTTTGTTGAGCTGTCCCAGAGTAAAAGCTGTGGAGTGGTACTCACCACTTCACCACTGAAAGGGAAAGTGTCAATTCATCTGCAGTTCATTTTGTGATCTATAAATGCATGAATGAGGCTTTGCTAACATGAAAAGGACAAATAACATTAATTCCAGAAGCTGTGAGCTGTTAATGGGTAGATCTGCAAAAGAAAATGTTAGTTTTTTTATGTAGTTGAAAACATGCATTTTAATATTTTTAAACATTCAGAATTTGTCCAAAGATTGGGTTTTTTAACTTAAATTAATGTCGTTAAATTTTTAATTGTAATGTAGAAGTAGTTTAGGGTTTGAGCTAAAGGGACAGTGACTTTGATTTGAGATGTAAGAAATGTTTCATATGTACAGTTCACTTGAGCTTTCTTGTTTTCTTGTTGTTTTAAAACAATGCATCACTTTCTTCCTATAGTTAATGTATTACCTGTTTTGTGTAATAACAAAAAAAAAAGCTTCCCTTTTTGTGCAATTCCACAAGAGCAGTGGAAAATTTTCCTGAGACTGGGCTGAACATTTAATTTAGAAAAATGAATTAAGGCCATATTTTACAAGGTCACTGCGAGGAGAGGTTTTAACACACAGCAGTGTCACATTGAATGTTGCCTGGTTTTACCTTGGCCTTTGCTGTTATATATTTTAGTTTATAAACTTTTTTTAAAAAGACCATGGCTGCCTTGTTTTAAAAAACAAGATCTTACTCTTGACAGTTAATCAATAAGCAACGAACGAAAAGTAATAACACGCAACTTAAGAAATATTGTTTTTATTTGTAGCCTGAGGCTAGGGCTTTCCAGTATGTTAGGATCAATCAGTCTTCCCCCTTGGATTCAACTTGCATCCAAATCACCAAATCTGTAAATGTACTGTAAGCAGAACATTGAGGTCTTTGCAGATGGTTGGAAGGCCATGGGAGAGAAGACAACATTTTCTGGACCTTAGAATGCAGAAAGGCTGAAGGAGAGAGAAAACCTGGACTAAAGATTGAAAATACCTGAGTGGGGCAATCATTTTTATGATATGGAAATTGCAAGTGTTCCAAAGGTGCTCTGGTTGATCCAGCTCAGTGCTAAATCATCTCATGCTGAGGCAGAACGACTAACAAACAAACAAGCTCCCTACCTGCTGGTCAGAGTAGTTCTGCTCAATGGAAAAAGTGATGGATTCAGTGTTAGGAAGAGGCACCTTTGGTACGGCATCATTCACTTTTCATAGAGAATAAAGAAGCAAAAACATGGCTTTTTGAGGGTTGATTTTCACTTTGTCAAAGGACAGGGAGAGGAAGCTGATGCTTGGAAGTTATAAATTGAGCAGCTTTCTCTGGGTAGATGGCAACTGAATTGCTTTTCATGGCCCTGCCCTTTAACAGCTCTTTTTGTGCTGGCTGTTTGTAGTCTCAGTCTTGTTACTGATCTCAGTTCCTAAAATTAATTAGGATATAAACACACCTAGATAGCCTGTAAAACTTCATTTATGTCTGCAATATAAAACAGAACATTTGGCAATGTTAATTGAAATGATAAAAAGATTTGCAAGACATCAGGAACTCTTCAAGTCAGTCCTCCCTACCTTAGTTTAATGACATAGTAAATGCCTGCTTTTCTGGATATGATTATAGTTTCAAACAATAAAGAGTGAGCAAATTCCATTATCTTATGTCAAGGAACCCTCCAGAGAAGATAAAAATGCAGTTAATAAACAAGATTACTTTCCAATGGCAATTGCTCTCTAATAGAAAGTTCACTTTCTAGCCTTCTACTTGAGGATGCTAATCAGTTAATCAGTTCAGTCCCATCTGAGTTGCTGGCAGCAGTTTTTCCTCCCACTGGGACAAAAGCAAATGTGAGGTTTTTGTCAAGGTACAGGAAGAAAGGAAGCGAACAGTAAAACTGCCTTATTTCATTTGGAAGTGATTGCTGTAGGCGATTATGCACCCGCAGCACAGATCCTGTTATCAAGCAGCATAAATAGACTACAGTAAGTCTAGTGAGCCCTCAGTTTATTTATTTATTTTTCTTTAAGGGAAGTTGAAATACTATATTTGTGTGTAGATATAAAAGGCCGAAAATAATTTCCATGTTTGGTGATTGGCATGATTTCAACACACCTCTGTCTTTGATTAAACATTAATCTGTTACATGCTCTTGTGTCACCTGGCATCAGTCACTCCTAAATCAGTATACTTTTGGGACTGTTGACAAAAATTAAAAGGTTTTACTTTCACTTCATGCAGAATCTTGTATTTCATTGATAATTAGGGGCTAATAATAAAGAAAATACTGCTGTAGTATTTCCCTCTAATTCACAATGGTGAACAGCCTATGTTTTTCCTCCTCAGAATATTTGCTTTCCAGTAGGCAGTATGCACTCAGCCTAAAATGAATATTCAGTGTAGAAGGATTTTTTTCCCCAAAGAATAAGAATACCTTATTAACAGTGATTTTTCTGATAATTATTTAGTTTTTTTAATTGTGAGATCTGAGTACTTTGATTTATAAAAGTGTATATAGAAAGTATTTATTTCTTTCCTCCCTCGTGATCTGCAGAAATATACGGTTTTCCCTGTATTTATCTTCTTTTCTTCTTAGTTGTGTAATACTCCTAGATGCTTTGAAAGCAGACTTGATCTGACATTCAAGAATAACTGCAGATTCCCAGCTTTACCCTTTTAGCCCAAGATTAAATGCCTTTAGGAAAGGAGATTATTTATGTTATCCCAGAAAAAGTTTTTTTTGGAGAAAAGCCCCATCATGCTTCAGAAAAGTGTGCCTGTGAGAGATGACGACTGAGAGAATAGAAATTACTGAAATTTCATTTGTTATTAGGAACAAAATTGGGTTCCTTCCACTTTATGCTACTGCAGTGATTGATCTAAATAGAAAAGAAGATCGCTTCAGTGTGTTCAGAAAAAAGTTTTCGGAACTTGGTTACAGCAAGGATGGACTATGGAAAATTAGAGTATTAGGCTAATGGACTGTCAGTATTTTAAAAAGATAGCAAGGATGAAATGGGTAATGACAGGATGGCTGCCATAATGGTAATCTGTGTGAATTTAAAACCGACCATGGGACAAAAAATGGCATGAATAAACTGCTAAAGAATTAAAAGGCAGCGTCATTGGTAATGACTAATTTGATACTGGCAAATTTACAGGTTGTCAAAGGAGCTTGATGTTTTGGACATCATAAATATAGCTGATAACTGTGGTGAGATCTCTTTTGATGTCTGTCAAACCTTTCACTTGGTATCACTGTATTTTTTTTTAAATAGCATGAAACCAAGTTATATACTGAATAGATTAAAAGCAAATTTAAAAAAAAAAAATCACATCACTAATTACAGTGGCATTTTATCAGTGATGGGGAATTTTCTACAGTTCTGAAGAGATCTGTCCGGAATGTCCCAACAGAGTTTATTCTGTTTGTGACTGGCTTGGAAGACAGCTAACTGGATGACATCTTTATTTCTACTGCTTTTGATAACTCCTTTCTTTTCAAAGACTGCATTTTAAGGCTTAATTTGCATATCTCCTTAGAATGCACTACTACGTAAAAGATTAATCTCTCAAAATGCAGTTCCCAAATACTCAGATTTATTATCTGCCTTTATACTAATAGTTATTTTAGAGCACAAATCAGATGGCGAATTTTGAAAATGTAGCATAAATTACACAATCAAAAAACACCTTATGATGCCATTTTGGTTCTGTTTGGGCTTCAATCAACACTGTTCCTTTGATTCTACTTCTGACTTTACAAGCTGAACTTGCAGCAGATGCAGTCCTTCCCATATCTGAAGATAGGTGGTGGCACTTACCATAGCTTACAAGCTGAACTTGCAGCAGATGCAGTCCTTCCCATATCTGAAGATAGGTGGTGGCACTTACCATAGCTACAGCACCATTCTCTGCCCTGTAGAATCACTCTACTTTTTTTTTCTGTGCCTGGTCAGAGCATGTTAAACCTCTGTCTGAGACTGTGTGACAATCGGGGACTGAGAAGAAAGCTAGTCCTGCTGCATGCAGACAAGCTGCTCGAGGCACCTGGGGATTTCCTGGGCTGACAGAAGAGAGCCCACTTGTCTTGGGGGGTGATGGTGAGTCTCAGCTTAGTGATTTTTTTGGATCCAACTGGATAGTGAATGGTGATGTTGCCAAGTAGAGTCGGGGGTATCCTTCTTTTGGGGAGCCATCTTGTGGTGATCACTTGGCAGGAGCCTCAGCAAATCAATAAATCTTTTTGCCCAACTTAAAACTCAAACAAAACACCAACACACTCATCCAATGATATTTATAGTAAGCATTACGGATTTTGTATTCCCCTGCTCAGCATGAGCCCAGGCTGCAACCTGTGCATTGCATATTGCTGAACAAAGTGTTAAACACATGGTGACAAACACTGATGAAGTAAATGTTGTATTTCCATTTTATTTTAATCAGTTTTATTGCTAGCACTGTAGTTTATAAACCATTGTATGTTGCAGAATCCAACACAAACCCACAGCCTATTCTTTTGTGTTTCTATCACATACATTCCTTCTCTTTCTCTAAAACTACTTAGCTGGTGTTAAACAAGCTTCTCTTAGTGTTTGAAATAAAAGCTGATGTGCTAGCAAGAAGGTAAGGGACTTTGCAGAGAAAAAAAACCCCTAACCATGCAAGATTGACTGCTAGCAGTTATTTAGAGCTGCTTGTCATACAGCAGATAATACAATCTATTCTGACTTTTTGATACAGAGAATTTGCTGTCTTTTTGTTAAGGTTCTTAATAAAGAATTTCCACTAATCCAGAGGTAGAAACTCCAAATTCAGTAAAGTCCTATCCACAACCTTGTTGTACTACTTAAGGATACAAAGGCTCCTGCAAATGCAGGGATCTGGAAACAGGCTAGAGGGATTTTCTCATCTAGCTTCCAGGTATTAAAATAAATCTGAGCCTGAAGGGCAAACCTGTCTGTACTGCAGCCATCGGCTGATGCGTGGGAGTCTCTCTAGCCATTTTCTTCTTCAGCTGATCCTTTCCATCTGATAATGGAACCTTGCTTCAAACTCAAGGCTGTTTCTTTCTTGAGGACAGCAGTGAGTGCATCGCTACTTCACGTAAGGTCCTGTTCCTCTGCGCTGTGGTGGTAGGAAGGATAAAGGCTGACATGCAATCTTATTTCTAGCTTCATAAGTAATTCTTGCAGATGAGTGTTGTAATTTCTGTGCTCCTCCTTGCTTAGGTAATTTGGTTTATGCCATTCCTGTGTGCCCAGTCCTGTAGTCCCCTGTAAGGAAGTAATTTCTACTGTGAAGAGCTGTGATTGTATCACAGCGGAGTTATGGGTTTGTGGGAGATGTTTTTAAATTTATGTTAGTTTCATTTACAAGTAAATGCCACCAAAGCAATGTATGTTTTGTATTTCCATCCAGGCATTCAGCATTGGGTTTGAAAAGACCTTTGAAGGACTTCTACTAGCTGTATGCATTCTGGAGGCCAAAAATGGCATTTCAGCACCTGCTTACTGTTCTTCTGTCTGTATGTTCTCAGCAACTTCTGGTAATGTCTGTAGTGCACTGAAGAGTAGTGACTTCTGTTGGTAAGGTAGGAGATGCATCTATAAGATCATTCACAATGATGCTGCTTCTGCAGGACTAAGTACAGAAATCAGTAAAAACCTCTCTTGATTTAGCAGACGCCTCTTTGTAGTCAACAACACGGTATCGTTATATTTAGAGTGTTCTTTCATGTTACAACCCACTGTATTGATTTATTTTAAACAAATGCTTTTAATTAAGTCAATCCATTTTTCCTTCACCTCCCACTTTCCCTGGAGTTAGACTGATTTGTATGACACGCCGTTACTTTTATTAGCAGATCATAAAACACACACTCTCCCAGAGAGAGAGTTATGCCTCCTCTCTGTAGGCACTTGAGTGCCCTATTAAAAAAAAAAAATGAATTAAGGGTCTTGGTCACCATTAAAATTACTCTGCCCAAAAAACAATAAAAAAATAATTCCTAAGTAGAGTGGAGGATTATCTACCCCCAAACAAGGAATTCTTGTGAAGATCTGTGCTTCTTTGAAGCTGTACTAATGTAAGGGTTATACCGCAGTATGCTTTTTATTCCAAGTTATATCAGCTTTTGTGAACTAATTTCAGATCAGTTAGGCATTCAGGCATAGAGAATGAAATGTAACTGCTGTTGTATGTGAGATCCAACCAATTACACAAAACTGTGAACAAAAGCAGCGCAAGAACACAAAAGTGTTCAAGCATCCATTATAAACAGTTCCAATTTCCTTTTTAAATGTCAAGTACAAAATATATATTTTACATGCAAATAACACTGGAGTGTTGTTGCTAATATACTCCTGAAATTACATTTTCTTAGCATGACCTTTCTTGCTAACAATAACTTACATTTTAATTAAATCTGTGGCCATTTTCATTTCATGCCAAATATCCCCATACTGTATATTACTGAACTTTCATGTCAGGAAAGAAAGTTTAAAGGTTGTAGGCTTAAAGCCTTAGTTGGGTTAAACTTTATTAATAATATATGAAAGACATCCCATGTGTGTAATGTCCTTACTGGTTTGTAGAAACAAGGTTTTTTTAGGCTTAAAATGACCTCCCATTTGCTAAACTCTGTACATTGGCTGAGCGGGAGGATTCTGGCAAGGCTTTACCTTCAGTGCCTCCTTCTGGCTTTTTGGTACTTGGACAGGTCCAGTGCTGAGTTGTTAACACCTCAGGGCTGCTCTTTCAGTGATGAAGAAGCATACTCTGATTTTCTTTCATGGGGGGGGAAAAAAGTGATGTGACAGCTCTGTGTTTTAAAGAGGGGTGGGATGCATGTGTGGCTTGTGTTCTGGTGTAAGTGATTTCAATCTGGGGAAAAATCAATAGGGGCTTTTGAGGATATACACCCTTATTCAGATGGAAATAGCATGTTAATCTGGTATGAACTTCAGGCTTCTTCATGCATAGATGCTACATTTACTGTTGAGTGGTCTGAGATGAATCCAGAATGTCACTCTGAGCATATTCCCCAAAGGAAGGAGATAATAGAAGATGTGCAATGAGAACCTTCCGACTCCCTCTCCCCAGACACACGCATGCTCCTCCTCCTTTTACACTGCCACAGACACTATCAGTTATTGCTGTGATTTAACAAATATGCTTCTCCTAGCTCTAGGAAACCCTAAAATCAAAACTTGCTTGTTTTTCTCTGACATGCTCTAATTTTTTATAGCATTTCATTATGCATTCTCAATTCTCACCTCTGCCCCAAGCTTAGCAGTAGAAAGTTGATAATTTAGATACCCATGGAGCATAAGGAACAAAGATGTATTTTAGAATTAGGTCTTGGCAGCTCAGCCTCCCTGCTGGAGCTCAGGGCATTTCTTCAAGGTTGTCTAATCTGCCGAGTTAGCTATCAGATGAAGAGTGCTTGGACCTTGCCTTTGGTGTTGAAATAGTAATGGGTTCTGATGCAGCTGGAAACTCGTTCAGGCATTCTGTTAATGGATTTTGAGGTTTGAAACATATGCAAGCTGTAAAATTCTGTGTAGGTGTTTGCAGAGTCTCAGGAAGATAATATATTTAGTTCTGGCTCCAAAGAGCCAGAAGATTACACAGATCTAGACTTCTCTGGGTTGGTTATAATGCACTTGAGAAAACAACTTTTTGACAGTGACCTCAGAGATCAGCAGCGAAAGAAGAGGAGAAAGAGTGAATTCCTGGAGGCAGAGGATCTTTGACATAATTACTTCATTGTTTATTGGCCTTTTAATAGTACATTGACAGTGGTGTTTGGTTTGTATCAAGTTAAAATGCTGCAGTTGCTGTCTGCTGGTATAGCAGAATGACAAATTAAGAAAGAAATAGAATTAATCTATCACATCTTAAAAGGATAAATGTCTTCCATAAGATTTTAAACAGCCATGAGGCTTGCGTGGAGGGTTTTTTCAGGTATCAAATTAGTTTATTATATGGCCAAGCATGATTTCTTCTTAAAGTGTCTGGAGCATTATAAGTGTAATTCTGTAAGTATTCTGTATCTTGGACTTTCATGATAGATGGCCTGAGGGCAAGAAACTTCATGATATGATCACCTGATGTGTCTCAAGGTGCTGATAAGCTGTGTTTACAACTAATGTTCTCAAGGTCTGGAGCAAGTGATTTTTTTGAAGGACATGTCCTCCTTAAGCTTTAATAAGAGAAGGTGCTGTAGTTTCCTGTTATGATAGGATTTCCAGAACTTTTTTGAGGACTCACCAGAAATTCATTTGCGGGATTCATAGTTTTAAATGCCATCTAAAATAATAACCTTCCACCAAACCAGACATCAGACACTATTGTGTAAGTGTGTTCCTGAGTATCTGGGTTCTGAGGTTGTTTTCTTTCACTTGTGGTTGATATCTTTTTTCCCCTTACGTTATATAACAACGATGAAAGACAGACAAAAGTAAACAGGAAAAAAAGGCAATGACATGGCCACAGCTCTTCCTTTACTTACCATAAGGAATTATTAGCCAAGGGAAGAAGACAAGCAATGAAGTGTATACCACTGAGCTCTGGATGACTAGAAGCAATTTTTGATCAGACTGAGCACTTGCTTCACATCAGTGCATCTCTAAATAAAATAAGAAATGACCCCATGGCGCTGTGTTTATAAAAAGAAAAATATGGAGGAGAAAAAATAGGCGAGCCAAGAGCGTTATCCTGCAGTTGCACCCAGTCATGTGAATAGAAGCTTGACAGTTTAATTAATCCCATTTGTGGGCTGTGATTTGATTCTCATGAGCTTTGAAGGAGGGTTTCCATAACTTGTTACTGGGACCTGCTGGAAAATTTTCAAGATAAGTTTGGCTTCTGACCCAGGATTCTGATGCATCTCTTCAAACATCTGCAGTGGCATACTGGAAGCAATGCCTATGAAAGAGGAAATTTAAGAAGGAAATTCTTCTAGTTTCACTGAGCATAGAGTTGCCAGGGAAGTTAAACTTTCCTTGGAGTTTGCAGGCTTAAGACACGGGTAGGAGACATGTAGTGGCTCAGGCTGTTCCTGTGCTCTCAGGTGAGGCAGCTATGTCTCATAATAATTTTTTTGGTGAGAAATGAAGCAGGAAGAGGAGTAACTTGATTCTCCTTTGCTCAAGTGGCAGCTGGAGAATGAGTCAAGTGTCACATCCTGTGTAAGCACACATTCTGAAGAATAACACAAGTTTGTTAAAGAATAATGCCTGAGAAAATGCCTCCACTGATCCAAAACCTCTGAGTGGCCTGCAGCCAGAACCCTATAAAATATTCAATTATGTAAATGAAAATTCACCTGGTGAGAAATGGCTACCCTAATTAGATTTTAAAAGGTTTTTAACCTTTTCACCTTATTAGAAAGTAGTGAGGATCTGACTCTCCATTATACCATGCCAGCTTTACACTGTTGTAAACGGCACCAATTCTGTTAAGGTGAACTGATGTAGAATAGAGAAGCAAGGGAGAAGGGTTGTGAAGAGATGGAAAGCTTTCTAAAAATGCACCTCCTTGAAACTAGCAGTTCATATCAGAACTTCTTAGTGTAGACACTCCATGCTGAATAACACCATTATGTGTGTAGTTTTCTCTTTCTATGATGCTCAAGAAGAACAAATAGTTACAAATATAGCAAGACTACAATTAGCATCTCACAATATGACACAAAAATGTCAGCTTGTATGTTTTCTGATTCCTAAACGAGGAAAGGGGTTGAAGTCAAATTCCGTATGGATTGTTAGAAATTAAGCAGCTTTGATAGGAGTGGGGAAGAGAAGAATGCAATTGCCTGTATACGTTATTCTGCTGCCTCATCACAAGTTTCTGTGGTGATGTTGGTGATGGTGCTGGGTCCTTTTATCTTCTACCTTGGGTAGAGAAGAGACAGGTTGCCCAAAGCAGTTGCTCTTGGTAATTGTAGTTCTTCCTGAAAGAGACAGCAAGAAAAACGCAGGTGTAAGAACTGCCCAGCAATGTCTGTTTAAAAAAAGCTAACTAATCTAATATACAAACTCTGGATACTGAAGTAACTAAGCAGGATCCTTACAATTGATTTTAAGCTTTGTTATTTTGTGTTTAATATATCTGCATCATTATTGCAAGAACATGTTTCAGTAAAGTTGGATTTTATTACTCATTATTCTCTAGGGAAAGATCTGACTGGAATTGCTCTGAGTAGCACTCCATTTTCTTAAGATTAAAAATTTTTTAAATCTTTGCTGCATATAGCATATAAACTGTGTATTTTCCAGGACTCTGTATGGGAAGCACTCAGTCTGAAGGACCTAGCTCTCAGCATGTGTCTCACAAAGGTTCTTGTTAAACCTGGATAGGCTACAACACTCCGTTCTTCCATGTTTTCTTAAAGATGTAAATATTTTAAATATACAAGAAAAATTATGTTGTCAAAACAAGTCATAATGCCCTGTAATTCCACAATGGAACCAAAACCAGTTTAATTACCAGCTGTAACTAATGTCTCAGATCATTCACAGTGACAAAACATTAGGTTGTAGAGTTTCCGTATGTGTGAGTTAATGTTCTTGAAAGCACTTCTAGCTTCACTGCTAAGAGTAAGAGATAAGCCCAGGTTAAGGCTGGGACTTCCAAGTTTTAGCTACATCTGGAGTGCCAGTACCTTCCAGACTTGCAAGTTTTAGAAAGCCTGGCCAGTCAGACCTGCTGTATGGTGCCATGGTCCCAGCTCTACGTGAGGGATTTCTGGTGTGATTAACATCCCTGGACCAACACAGCCAGGCACAGAACACTCTCCAGGCTAGAAGTGAAGACCATCTGATCTTGTATCCTTACTCTAACAGGAATTAAAGCCCAGTGTTTCTTAGGAAGGTGATGTAAGTTCATGATATATGGAAACCACCCCTCCCCCCACGTTTGCAGGATCTGGGAAAGGTGTCCTATCTCTGATGGTGATCATTCTTTTACCATAGTAACTTTTTTCAGGCAAGAATATCTGCAAATGTCTGAGGAAGCATGAGGAATGTTTATAGATCTACATAGAAGCATAATGATGATGATGATAATAATAATAACAATAATAATAATAGGCCTTCACCATGAGATTTGATAGACCTTATAATTTCCATACCAATCTGGACATGTTCCTGTGTGATTTAATCTAGGTGATCTTGCTCGGGCAGGGGCGTTGGACTAGATGGTCTTTCGAAGTCCCTTCTAACTCCTAACATTCTGTGATTCTGTGAATCTTAACTAGCGAAGTGTGTCTGCAGATAATGCTCTTTTTTTCATATGCATAATCCTATTACTTGCCACAAAATATCATGCTGTAGTAGTTTTAGTGTCCTTCAAAAGTAGAAATAATGCAAGAGTTACTTTTCCATGCAAATAAATAGCATGCTTAATCTCTTGGAAAGTGGAAGTGTGCAGTCTGTTAGCAAAAGTTAAACACATCAAATTCTTTCTCTTAGTGTGGTACTTCTGATGTTTCTGTCCTTTAGACCCATTTTCTGGTGACTGATACCAGAATTTTGCGTAGGATTGTTCCTATACATCATGGCTTTTCCCTCCATTTCTTGTAGAAACACCAAGCAAAGATACACTCAGAGCGATAAGGAAAGACTCAGCTTTTACCGGGTAAATCATCACAAAATTGCATCTGAACAGAAAATGTTTGGTTTTGTGGAAACATGTCAACACATATTGACAATTTATGGTTGCTTTTGTATAAACCTTCTGTCCCTCTGCTAGTGAGAGCAATGCTTGATGTTAAGGTTGCTCAAGAATGGGGAAATAGGATTTAAAAAATCTTATAGTATAGTACTCAAAGTGATGTTATTAAAGGAGACACATTTTAACTGCTACTTTCCATAAGTTTCTGTGTATTTTGGCACATCACTGTTAATATTTTCTGTTTTGCTGTGTACAACATATGAATGTGTTCATGTGTCCAGGCTTGAACAAACATTTCTATACCTTAAATGGGTGATATATAACTCACTGTTCTGTAAATGCATCCATGTAGCCTCTTATTTATGCACAAAATGGAATGTGACTGGTAGCTTTAATATTTTAATAGAAATGATAAGGGAAAAGGAATCCTTTAATTTGTACCAAGACAGCAAATGTTCTAGAATTCTATCTATTTAAACATATATGTTCTTCTCAAACCACAGTGGTCAGCAGTACTGGGCTGTAGCACAGTACTTCAACATGTGCTTAATTTTAGGAATAACTTTAGCTTCACTACTGCTGCTGAGTGGTTTCAAGTCATGTAAATGCTGAAGCAAAATTTTAGCCAAAAATTACATACAATATAGGTGTGATATTGTTTGAGGAAACGTATCTAAGACTGACAGAGACAGTTTTTTAATTCTTTCCATTTTCCCTAGCATAGTTCTATATCAAAGCCATGTTATGAGTCAGACATGCTCTGCGAAGGAGTTATAGCCTCACAGTCTACAACTGTCTCAATAACAAAAATTATCAAATATATTCATACTAGAAGGCTACAGCCTTCTATTTTTTGATAAATATTTTGATAATTTGATAAATATACCTGAAACGTATATTTTTTGAAAAAGCCATATTTTCTATGACATTGGTACAATACGTAAAAATCACATAATGCTGAAGTCTGAAGGACAACAAAATCTGAAGGTTTATCTATAGCAAACCTAAGGAAACCTATTCAAAACTGAATATTCTTTTCTCTTTCTGTATGACAATAATAGTGTCTGAATTTCCATTTTTCTGACTTAAAGAGGTAATTCACTAAGGATAGTATCTTATGTTTCAGCCTCCTGGCCACAGATGTAATGAGGCAAAAGAGCTCTTGATCTTGCTGTTGTGAGCACTCCTCATCTAGCCTCATCAACAGTTTATGTTAATTTATTTTTAAAGCCAGTTTCTTATTTTATCTAAAGTTAATTTGTGATTATTTTTAGAAAGCACATTTCCGTACTAAGTAGGTTTTCTACGTAACACAGAGGAAGAATACTGTTAGGTTGAGCAGCATGGTTGGACAGACATGAAAGGCAGTTGGTGCTGAGTGCTCTGGTTTAGATGATCCAACTAGCAACAATCATCTTAGTTGAGCAATGGCATCTTCCATGTCTCTTGGGTTTCAGAGAATATTGTTGCATAAAACTCTCTGTCACTTCTGAAATTGGTCTTCAGAGTCAAAAGCTTTCTGATTGCTCAGAAGCTGAGGCTAAAAGAAGAAAAATATCACAGCAGTGCAATTTATTCTTGAAACCTGCTGGTTTTGTATTTCCTTAGCTTGGTGGCAAGAACAGAATGATCCACGTGCAGAGTGGAAATGGGTGACATACCAACTGACACAGCTGCAAAACAAGTCTTATGACCCATGTAAACTTCCAGTTAGAGAGCACAATGCTGTAGGAGATCTTGTGAGTGTGCACTTTCACGGAACAGAAAGGGGAGTCATTTGAATAACATTAACATTGTATTAAGCAAGCCAACCTTACTGCAGCCTAGTAACATTAGGCACCTGAGAGACAGCATGCAGAAAGATGCAGTTCTGAAAAGATATTAAAGTAGCTGTTCGCCTCAGAATGGGGTCAGTAGCACTTGTACAATCTTGGGTGGGACATACAAATAAATAGCACTTGGTCTTGTATGAGACTGTTTCTATGATAATTACCACACCCCCCAAAAAAAAAAAATAATCCTAGGTTTGTGAGAGGGATTTTCAGTTGTTTCAGATAACGTTTGTAAAATAGCTTAATTTCAATGCTCTTGCCTCCTTCACATGGAGACCCTGACTTTCTCACACTTGGAGAGGGTTACAAGTGGTCATGTTAATGCCGTCTTCAAGAAGGTAAGATTAGCAAAGTGGAGAAGGATGGTTCTGTACTTTCTATTCTGGCATAGAAATTAGAAAGGAGTTCCTTTCTCTTTCTGTGAGTTTGTATTCAGGGCATTTAAGTTCAGGTTTTGTATCATAGGCAGCGGTCATTACATCGGTAGGGAGATTGGGTCTTAATTCCAGGCTGACTAGCGAACTTCCTCAAGAAAACACAGGTTTCATGTCTGTCTTGATTCATGAGTCAAGACTTGGGTCTTCTAGTACTTGAGTCTTCTGTATTTCAGGTGAATAATCTGAACACAGGGTCTTTGGCTAGATGATGGTGTGGTTTGAGAGAGCACAGTCACTAAATGATTACATCTACATCAGTCCTAGAAGTGATATAGGCTGGGGTGTGCTGAATCCAAGTGTCTTATTGCGAAGGAAGTAACAAAGACCATGGAATTGCCAGGTTTGAGATATGATTAGAGAAACACATTTGTGTGCTTAGCGAATCATAAACCTTGCAGGGATTTGAGGGTCTGGTGCTTAAAAAATAAGAGGATCCCTCATGACTCTGGTCTTGCCAACACCAAAGATAAGACTCAACCTAGGAACCTTTATTTCTGCCCTTCTGTATGTTTGCCATGCAACTAATTCAATTAAGGAAACACAATTATGCTGAAGATATTTTTGCTATAGTGATTAGCACTGTTCCTGTTACAATTAGGAGTAAGAAATGTTTACAAATGCCCTTGGTGTAAAAGGACCCCTAAGTAATAATTATAATTGCACAAGAGTTGCTTATAATTGCTGGACTTCCCAGAAATGACTTTCAGAGGAAATCCGTGTAGCCAATCGCATTACTGACTCCTCGGATCAATGTTGTATTAGTCCCACTGCACGGATGCCCACAGGCCAAAGTAGCAAACTATTAGCATTTCATTAGCAATATACTGCATCACAAGACTCTTACTCAAAAGGTTGATGACCCAGGCAGGACTTATCTTAAAATGTTTATGAAGGACTAGTAATCTCCTCCTCTTTTGCTTTCTTTTCTCTACCTACCCAACCCCCCCCCTCCCCGCTTCCTTTTCTTCACTGCAAGAATTTGCTAGGATTTTCAGATTTCCATACATTAAACTCTTCTATTAATAACAGAATAAGAGCATTAGGTCAGCAACAGTGTTATGGTTTCCAGTGTATTTTTCCAATGAGTTTTAATAGAACTAGGAATAAAACAAATCAAACTCAACACCCTCTAGGTTATATCTGTAGCAGGTCATATATAATTTATTTTGTGTCTTTCTGCCTTTCTTGACAGACAAAATTGGTACTAATTAGTGGTGAAATATTTCATGTGCACTGTTGAGCTCCAATTTGTTCAACTAGGTTTTACATATAGGCTGCTATTGGCCAGACTGGCTCTTAAGCTCTTCCCAGATCAGACTCCAATTAAGTTTTAATGAAAGTGTAGTGTCTTTGTGAACAATCCAGTCACTCGTATGTCTGTACCAGAGAGGGGGTTTAAAAAGTAAAGTTTAAAAATTGTGATTTAGCATCTAATTATTTAACAAATACAGCAGATGCACCAAAGATCCATCAGTTTTTAAAGCAAAATAGAAGCAAGCATAAACATTTAAAATATTTGAATTAGTTGCCAGAATTAGAAGTCCAAGGTTTTGTTCCTATGTATTTTCTAAACATTCAGTTTTAACTTGGGAAATGCCATGAACATCCAGTACTTCCTATTGACTTGAGGTTATTTATTCAGGAAGAAATCATCTAAGATTTAAGGCTTTACGTTTTAGGCTTGTCTTTCTAAAGACTATGATGCTTTAAAAATGCAGATAGAATTAGTATTTTCCCTCTTTGTTTTGCAGAGGAAATAATTTATTTAAACCCAATCTTGAATTCAAATGAATATGCTCTTTTGAAAAATTAATTAGGATTTTTGTGTGTGTGTGAACACACACAAAGAACATTGTCTTCAAGATCATTCAGCTACTTGGTGTTTTATAAGCTTTCCCAAATAGCTGTATCCAGGTCCATAAAATCACTGCATTATCAGCATACCTTTGGGGTTTTTAGCTAGTGCATATTTAAAATGGATTACTCCAGAAACATTAAGGTCACAGATTTGCGTGGGACAGAGACCAGATTATGATGAAATGTAATGCAACTGCTTTCACACGTGTTTACCACTGCAGATAAAGCTTTATAGTTCATGGGCTGTTTGCATTTCATGTGTGCATTGTAAAACCAGCATCTGGTTCATAGAGATGGAGCTAACAAACATTCTATTTATTTATTATATATATTAAAAAAATAATTGCTTTACAGATTTTTTTGCTAATCATATAATAATAATATAATGATATAACAAAAATAGCTACAATATTTGCTATATAGGTGTTATAACAATTAATACTAATATTACTGCTATGATTTATCAATGGACACAGTTGGAAGTTTCAAAATTAATCCCAACTCTTTTTTTTTAATATGGGGCTTTTCTTCTGTGAGTGCATAACTGAGTTCCATATAATCTGAGTCAACCTTGCTGTGAGGGGTAAGTGAATAAGATCTGAGGCAGCAAGCAAAAAAACAGCCTATAGCAAATCATTCGGTAGAAATTTGATATATTTAATACATTATATTGCCTATATTATAGTAATAACTACCATTAAGAGGATGTGTTTTGCTTCAGCCTATCTATTAAATTCTATTACTTTCTAACTTTATGAGTTAGTCTAAATACAGAATGGTAGGATCAGAATGGGTAGGAAGTTAAGGAAAACAGTAATAGAAAATATTTTGCAGCCTGATGTTTCCAACAGCATTTAATCACATGACTTACCAGGTGATTCTATGAAATTGGAGGCCTGGTTCTGTAGTTGTAGCATGTGCACCAAAGTCTGTATCAGGTCACTTGTACCAAGCTGAAAGCAAAAGAACATTTGCTGTGTGACACTACTGAAACACATCTGAGCAAAATGGAAGATTTAAATACTAACACACTGCTCTTAAAAAAATACCCAATAAACAAACCCAAAATAAACCACAGCACAAAAAGAGCCACTTTCAAAACAGTGTCTTAGAGATTATCCCTTAATTAGGAATGTAGTGTTACCAGAAGAAATTGTTCTTTTGGCATTGAAAATTACCTCCTTTACCACCATTTAAACTTATTCTAAATCTTAAATGCTTAAACTAGTACTTCTTAGATGGACATGCCAGTGTGCAGCAGGGATAACTGCAGAGCTACCAGTCCCAAGCAGCTGCAGTGCAGGCCCACAGGGGTGGTTGAGGCTGGTGGGATGGTGGTCCAATGAAGCACAGTTCCTCACGCCACAGCTCTGTTGCTTTTGGAGACTGTGTGTTTTAATACCCTGTAGAGGCCCACATGGAAACAGTGATCATAACGGATGAACTTTTGGTTGTGGGAGGACTTTGTTCAATGAATGGACAAGTTGTGTCTTGGGTGTAGATACACCAACATCTGATGATATGTTCTCAAGATTAGGGTGTCTCTAAGTAAACCTGTTATAAAATTTCGATTATGTCTTTTGTTTCCAAATAAGCTTTTTGTTTCAGGTGTTAGACTCATATTCAGTATATCTGAGCATCTGATTTGTACTTCTTATTTTTATGAGGAAATTTACTTTGAGAGAACAGGTACAATTGTCATGTGTAAAAAAACAAAAAACAAAAAAAAAACACCACAAACAAAAAAAAAAAAAAACCAAAAAAACCCCAATCTTAATTTCAGCCATCTTGGCTCATTTTTTAATCTTTATTAAAGAGTACTCATGGCATGAAGATAGAAGCCAACGATAGTGCTAAGATTACAACTTCGAGCTTATCTCTCTTTTTGTCCTGATCTGGAAAAAAAAGATTAAGTGAATACAGCATTCTGTCATTTTGACTTATCTGTCACCCTATGAGATCCGTTCAGATACATCGCATACATCACTTGTCACCACAGGCATCTCAGCAAGGGATATGCATCAGAAACCAACAATGAGGGAAGCAGAAGGGTTAAAGAAACCTAAGGATTTTCCTAAAGGTGTCAGGAAAATTAATTTGGTATTTTGAGTTCTAGTTTTGTTGGCTAAGATCTCCAGGAAGTGTTCAACATGTTATCTTAGCAATTTACACTTTTTTTTGAACGTGATTTATCCTTATCCATTTACAGCAGAGTTCCCGCTGTTCACTTTATAGTTTTGTTTTTCATTGTTTTGGTGAGATATGACATTAATTTGCCTTCACATCTTTTATTCATTTTAAGTATGCAAAAATTCTCTAAAATGTATTACCACACGAATTCTGGAAAATGCTACATTTTATTTTAGTAAAGATTGGAGATATGTATACACACATATTACTAAGAAACATAGAAATGTGTCTTGGAAGAAGATGTGACAATATTTGTACATTTTAAAGTCACACTTCTTAAAATTAAGGTGAAAGCATCTGTGAACCATAATATCTAATCCGTTTGGAAACTGGATATTCTGTTCATCCTAAAGTGGTGCTTGGCATCTGCCTTCACCAGCACTCCCATGATAGCTTTGCAATATGCACATGTTCTTCCTGCTGACAGCTTGCAGCATCGAGACTTGACCCTTTGCAAAGGTTTGTTCTGCTGATATGGACATAAAGGCTGTGAATGTGCCCCATAAAATTAAAAAAAAAAAACAAAAACAACTTGCATGAAAAAATATATGAATGTATAAAATACAAAATACAAAATAGCACCCTGTATTAAAATTGATTTACTAGTCAAGTAAGTACATATTTTCAACTTTAATTTGTGAGAAGTTCTATTATCAAATATACCACTCCTTTAATTTACAGAATTTGACATAAATGTAGATCCTTTTTGAAAACAAACTGAATCTGATTCATTTATTAAGCTGTGCTGTGTTTTAATACCTAACTACATACATTGCATAAACTGAAAATTGTTGTCATATTTTCCAAAAGTTATTTGATTAACTGTTTTCATTAATTAAAAAAAAAGTAAATTTCAATGAAGCACAAATATTTGCTTGTTAGGGAGAACAGTTTAGGTGTCGAGGTTTGTGACAGGTGTACACTGAATGATTCCATATGGTCTTAAAAATAACTCAACCGCAGCATCAAATCCCTTGTTAAAAGGTTCAGAAAAATGCAGAACAATCTAATTTAGCATCCATTACTTTAGGATTGATGAACAGGGGAACCATTGCAGATCTGTCATATCCATAATATTTTCTCTGGAAAGTTATTAGACTCATAGAAGTCATCATAGAGTCTCTCATTACTCAAAAAGCAGACTCTTTGCAAGTGGTCAACCCTCCAAAATCTAGGAGATTTTCTCCATAAACCAAACACTACAAATATTTCTATATAGGCTCTCATGTTGTCATAATTGTCTGATGTATCTGCAAGAGCTAAACTCATGCTTAAGACTTCCAAGCCAAATACATTTGACCAAAAATATCCTGTCAAAGTCACCCACATGTATTTCATCCTTGGCTGGACCTATGAATAATAAGACTGTGGACAATTTGAGGTTTCTCTCTGATCCCCAAGGAAAGAGAGGGAACAGTTTCTAGATGATGGCATTGTAACACCTGATGTGTGATGCATAGGTGGCAGCCTCAGTAGATGAATGGATACATAATGAGCTTCAGTGATTTTTTGCTACAGGTTTAGTAGTCAGTACTCTTTGTGTGATCTCTCTGGATTACCTTAGCACTTTGAGCACTCTTTTGAATGGTATGAATGCACAGATTAAAATATGGAGAAAACTACATAGATGAAGTTGTCAATCTGAACAGAAACAACCATCCTCTGAAAACAGGAAAAAAGCTCTGATATGCTGCCAATACATTGTTTGCTGATGAACCAAATACAAAAGCACTGACACCTGATGTGTCAAAATTGCAAATGACCACACTTCTCAGAAATATACCAAAGTTCTGAATGAGGCAATAGTGGAAAAATGAAAGCCTAACAAATTTCTTATTTGTAACTGGGTGTCATGTGCTACCACTGTGTATAATATGGAAAATGTCCAGATAATTCCAGCCTATAACAGCAACACTGAGACTTGGAATCATCCCTCCTCACTCTTCAGAAAAGCTCACACTTGAAAATAAGACTCCTTCTTCACCTACTTTCATTAGGCCACAATAGTACATCTTCTAAATGACCATCATTTGTTACTTGTACAGTATTTTCAGTATGCCCTGTCTTAATCCTGTTAGCTTCTGGGATCCAGTGCAATAGTTATTGAAATGTAATGGCTTATAACATCAGGAAGCAGTAGTTTTAGACCAAAAATTCATGATTTTCAGTTAAAAGTTTAAGTGATACATATTCATTCGTATGCCGATTCTGTAGATCACACATGGATGCTTACAGACTACATCATTCGGGATATTTTGAACACTTCTGGAACTTGTGTGATAAATACATGAAAGATTAGTTTTTATTTGCTTTCATGAGATATTAAAGTAGTTTGTAAGAACAAATTACTATGATGACCCATTCCCTCTCTATTTTAACCTGAGCAAAAATTTGTGATTGTCATGTATTAATGCAGTGACTAAGCCATCAATGTAATTGTGCTTTACAATGCTAATTAGTTTGCCTTGCAATATCGGAAAAAAACACTGTTACTAATTGAAATACTTTTTAAAAGTTTACTGATAGAAACCTACTTTTTAACTGATGGATATAGAAAGCATGCATTTTCTAAGCCTACTATTTCTGTTGTTGACTGGAGTGACTCCCAAGTTGGAGTTTCAGAGGGGCAGAGCTGTTTGAGGAGAGGACGTTGTGCCACTCAGCATTCATAGTTCTGTTTCTGTTCATTCATGGTCTGTTTAGTTATCCTCTGGCCTTGGCAGTTGTCTGATTTAAACTGACCTAATAATTATTAAAGCTACTTAGCTCAGAATCAATATTGTTAAAATTAATGTGGCCATTTCTTAATTAAAAAAATTCAACAAAAATTATGGCTGGTTAGTATGTCTCAGCTCTATCCCCATCCTTGCTATTGAGGTACTCCTGTCAGTGGACACAATACTTAACTTAGTTGCAAGTGATATTTTTTTTAAATTTCCTTATTTAGTTTGAGAAATAGCTAGGTATCTTATGTCTTCTACAGACCTATCCAGAATCATAGAATGGCTGGAGTTGGAAGGGACTCCCAGAGGTCATCTAGTCCAACCCCCCTGCAAGAAGCAGGGACACCCCCAACTAGATCAGGTTGCTCAGGGCCTCATCCAACCTGGCCTTGAACGTCTCTAGGGATGGGGCATCCACCACCTCCCTGGGCAACCTGTTCCAGTGCTCCACCACTCTTACAGTAAAGAACTTTTTCCTAATATCCAATCTAAATCTCCCTCCCTCTATTTTAAAACCATTACCCCTTGTCCTGTCACAACAGGTCCTACTGAACAGCCTCTCCCCATCTTTCTTGTAGGCCCCCTTGAGGTACTGGAAGACTGCTATAAGGTCTCCCCGGAGCCTCCTCTTCTCCAGGCTGAACAGCCCCAACTCTCTCAGCTTGTCCTCATAGGAAAGGTGCTCCAGCCCCTTTATCATCTTTGATAAATGAATGAAGTTGTCGTGTGGTTCGTAAGTAAAACTGGTAATATTTTGGTTAGTGTATTGTTATTTCTGAATGTGTTGTGTTTCGCAGTATGATATCCTGTCTTGTGTTTAATGGACTATATTTTAATTCATAAAATAATTCTGTTATTGAAATTTCAATTTAGAACCAAGAGTGCTGAGTTCCAATTTTCCTCTAAAAAGGAGAAGTAGGATCTTGCAATCTGCAGAGAAACACACCGATATACCACAAGCCTGCACAGACTGGGGCAATTGCTTTCTTAAGCAATGAGAAAAGAAAATGTGACATTTAGTCATTTTTAGCTCATGCTTTGTTTTATTCTAACAGCTTTGCTTGATGATTTTTCCTCTGAAATACAAATAAATGTCATGCTAATGAGAACATTGCCAAGCAGTAGTAAAAAATTATTTGGTTTTTAGCATAAAATATTTTTGTAAATAAAGTGAATCAAGCATCATTAGATCTGATGAAGAAAGTAGTCAAGAAAAGGTTGAAGCCATAGAGGTAACCTAAGACTCCTTACTAAGTTTAAAGGTAGGTAAAACATTAGAATGTGTATGTTGAACATTCAGGGTGTCAAGCAAAATATATGCATGAGTCAGTGACAGCAGCATAAATGCTAATTGATAGGATGCTGGGAATGATTTTGTATCAAGTGCTAATCAGACTGTTTTTCCGCTTATCAGTGTTAGTGCTTAATAACTGACAACTTTTAGATTATCTTGAATGTGTTGAAAATCTACTGTGCTTTCCAAGTGACTTTGGTGTTTGTGGTCTGTACAGAATCTGTAAGACTTGAGCAGAGGGCTTCCATGTTGCAAATGATTAGTTAAACCTTTTTATATAATTAGACTGGGAAGAATACCTTTATGAATTATGACAGCTTTTTTTTTTCCTAAATTTTATTCGTATTTTAAAAACTTGAGGAGTTTAAACTGGTTCAGATTATTGATATATGCCATTTTGTGGTCTAACAAGTCTGGTTCTGAAAATTTTGGGAGATTTTCTTTTTTTGTTTCTATGTCCAGATGAGGTACCCGATATGCACATATTTCTGGGAGGGCAAAAAGACCAAATTGCGCCAAATACTGAATCTGTGTTGTGTATCATAAGCTCTTGGAATGGAAATGGCTGTGGTCAAAACCTGGCTCAACACTGTGAGGTATCACCTCACCCATACCATGACCTCAGAGGGAACCAAGCAGGTCATCCTCCCAAGGGACATCAACACAAGATGCAGTGGGACAGGACTCACACCTGGACAGTTTCTGTGGGACCTCGTGGGCCCATCTCACTGGTCTTGCAGGTATGGGGTACTGGTCTACAAACCTTTGGGCTTAGCTGTAGAAGATATTTAGAAATGTGTGGGGGTTTAATTAACATTTCATAAATTAGAAGCATTGGGTATAAATAATACTGATCCCAAATGTAGGTTAATTACAAGTTATTAATAAATCGATAAACTGTTTCAATCCTGAGTTGGTTTAAACTACATGAACTGAGCAGGTTTTCCCTGTGGCAGATATCAAGAGTACAATAGTATTGCTTCTGAAGGCTGTGACAAGTAGATAATACTTAAGTAAACAGCTTTTGCAGAAATTTATCATTTTAACAGTTTGTATGGATTCTCTGCTGAATGTTTCTTGGTTTTGTTTTTTTTTTTAAAGGTACGCTTTGGAAATGTGTTAGGGTTTTTTTGGAAGTACAAAAATCTTTATTTTTGTCCCAAAGTGCTGGTAAGTTTTTGTTAACACTAAGAAGTAATGGAAACTATGAACTGCAAATACGACTTTCATCTGGAGGAGGGGAAGAAAAAAATAAAAAAAGCTAAAAAGCTAGCACATCAAAACATTCCAGCTGTCAAATTTCGTAGTTCCACAACGAATCTTGTATCTTGGCTTATTGTCTTGGGTTTGTAGTTTTTTAATTAGACTTTGAATTCTAATAAGATGAAGACATGGTTGTGGGTTTTTAACAGAAATTAGTTTTCAGGCCATTAGCATATTTATATAAGTAATATTGAATGCGACCCTTCGTTAAAACTTCACAGTAAATTAACTTTTCTCTTAATAGAAATGATATTTTAGAGCTACTTTTTAATTATTCATAATGGAACACAGCATTAGTCTGAGATAAATTCTCACAGGAAAGATATATATTTATATCAATAAACTTAGCTGTGCTAATTTGACTTGAAAGGAACACTTAAGCATAGAGTTCAGCTCACCAAAAGTTTGAGAATTGAACTCACATCAGGCAAACACAAAACACTAAGCAAAGGTAGAATAACATATTTTCTCTATATAGACAGATTTTGAAAGGTTATAAATGTGTCCAATATCTCTGTGGTTAGATAGCTAAAGCTTTCTTTGTAATTAGGTAAGCATATGTTGCAACACATTAGAAAACAAAATACAATGGATGTGTATTTCCAATACTCTGTTTTGCAAACACAGAGACATTAATTTGAAAAAAAAAAGGAATTTATGAAATGCATTTGAACTACAAACAGCATATCATAATGTCACAGAAATGAATAAAAATGCCGGCGTTTCCAAGAATTAAGTAGGATTTTAGCTTTAGCTCTCCATCTCTTTCCCCACTAACCGAAATGAATACATAATGCCTTAAAGGAGTTTCATATTGTAATCTTTGATCCCAGTGTGATTAAGAATAGCATTAAGAAAGGTTGCTTTGTATATGGTGTGGAAAAATCAGTATTGCTGGGGAGAATGATAAATACTGGAAGCAACTATTAAAGTAAAAGTAATTGCTGCTATATACATATGCTTATGTCCTATTTTTCCTTTTTTTTTGTGCATCATCACACATCATGGCAGCTTCATAAAAATTAGTATTAGGAAATTAGTATTAGGAAAATTCTAGAAAAGCAACTATTTTAAAGAGTCATTACATCTCCTTTCCTAGGATGTTGGATCTAACTCAGAAATCTTTTTTTTCTTTTTTTTTTTAAAATGGAGTGAGATAGTATGAAGTGCTCAGGGGTTAGTATAAATGAGGAGTTCCTTCAGTGAGATGAAACTCAGAGTTTTTAAGTTGTATGCTGACTGACCATGAATTCAACTGTGATAACCTGGTCATCTTGTCTCCGTTCAGATGTGTGAAGGAACTGATACACAAATTGGCTTGTTTAGGGAAGCCCACTGCAAGCCTATGTGCAGTAGGAGATAACAGCTAATACTAATGTGACTTAGATGCAAAACTGAGTTCAAGGCCTTATTTCACTTTTTTGGCCACATCCGTAAGGCAAATCTGTTCCTTGAGAGCTTTGCTTGCTACAAAGCAGAGCAAACCCAAGCACGCCTTCTGTGGGACAAGATACTTTGATATCCAAAGAGCCAGTTGGGGATGTTTAGATGTGATCTGCAGTGCCTTCTGCTCCAGTATGAACAGGAGGAATAATCTGTGTAGGGAAAAAGAAAAAATCACATGGAAGAGCCATCTTGTATTCTGTTATATGTCTGCTGACCTAGTTGTGATATTAGAAACAAACATTTTGTGTCACTGTGTGTGTACTAGAATAGAATTGCAAGCTAGAAGCAGTTATTAGACTGAGACAAGTGTATCTGGGTTACTTAAAGACTTAGGAAATCATTTATTCTTGAACATGGAAGATGTTATATGTTGTTTTGCCATGTATACTAACACAAGGATTAAAGATGCTAAAGCCTAAAACTCAAAATACTAAACGAGTCTCCATTAAGACTCAGGCAGATCAGCCTCTTTGATCTTAGCTGGCAGAAGGAATAACCACTGGAGCTGTATGAGTTCAACATGACATAAACACAATAACATTTTGTAGGCATATAAATTTGACAGTCTAGCTATACATAAATTATTTCCTCTCTTTACTGGAAGATTTCATCTGTATTAGAATGACCACGTAACCTTTCCATTACTACTGAAGGGTTTACCCCCAAAGATGATGCTCTCCTAACTTAATCCTTACCTTAAGATGTAGGAAGTTTTCATCCCTGCATTTACAGCTAAAGCAGATGAGGAACGTTTTTAGCAGGTAATTAATGTTTTCTGGAATCTTTATTATTTTATTTGTATAAGGAAGAAATTAAATTTTTATGCGGTTTATCACCTAGTAATATTGGCATCAGCTTATCTCAGGATTGATTCCTTGATCCTGACAGTTGCCCTGTCCTGAGTAGGGATGAACAGAGAACCGAAGGAGGGTAGGAAGAATTGGGTCTGTGTTTGGAATGAGAATAAGAAAAGTTACATTTCAATTGAAGAAAACCTTTATGGAGAAGGTTGAGAACATGCTTCTAAGAATATGCTTGATAAAAACACGAAGTAAAAAAGAATAAGTTAAAAATATTGTTGTTGTATGGTTTGAAACACTCAGCATGGAAATCACATTAGCAAAGCTTTTGCTTACCAAACAATAAGAAATAAGGTAGTTGTGCCACTGTGCTGTTATCTGTAAGACCAGCACTGATACTTACTGCTTGTTTAAGAAATGTGAAAATTTGGTTCAATTCTTCCATCAGCCTGAGGCTATTAGACGCCTGCTCAGGAACTTGCTCAAAACATGATGAAGTATCTCATTTAATAAAGTAATATTTTTCTATGAAAAATTACTTATAAGCCTTTTTCTCACTGAGAAACATAGTGCAGGAAATCTTTTTTGTTGTTGTTGTTCTGGTTCAAGAACTTTACTGTCTTCATTTTTCCAAAAGAAATCAGCATATTTTAATATTAAACAAAAATCTTGACTTAAATAATTTCCCTGTGTATTAAGCTCGTTAGGAAGTATCAGGCTCTCAAATCTATTAATTTGAGTAGCGTCGCCTGCAGTAACACTACTGAATTTATTGCTAAAAGATAACATTTGGATAAAGAGACCATTCCTTTACAAATGACTTCTGAAAAGAAATCACTGCCCTTATAGAACCTAATTAAATTAATCTTCTAGATGAAAGCAGTAGTCAGTAGGAAGAATTTAATGTTGTTTGGCCCCATCCTTATGAATATTAATATTCAATAAAATGATTCTTCTGTTTATTCATGAATACTATAGAAATGCCTTCAGAGCTCCATCTCTAGAAGTCTCCAGTAATTGTTTTCATTCCTCTGTTCTTGTAAGCAACGCCTCTCACTTTCCTTCATGTGATTTATACAAAATGTTAACAACAGAAATGATGATGAAACTCTTCTTTAAGGGAGAAAAGGATTAATGAATGTGGACCGTGCTCGCCCTAAGCTGTACTTGGAGAACTCTACAGTGTGTCTGTATGTCTGATTTCAGAATTAACATCTACAGCACCTGACATTTTAAATTGCATAATTACACTAGGATACATAAATAGAAATACAGTTTTTAGGTCCCTATGTGAACAGAATCTAATTTCACCACCAAAAAAAAAAAAGCAATGTTTTGAAAAAGATTAATTTTATTCAAATCACATTGATAAATATTAAAAGGCAGTGGGACATCTGTATGAATACTGTAAAGGGCAACATCCCTCAAGCAAAATTTCATTAGCTTTTGAGTCTTAATTAGTATTTCCTGGAAATGTCGAGCGAGGTACAGTAGCCATTGACCAACGTTTCCCTCCTATGCCTTGTAAAGGCATTATTATTATTATTATTATTATTATTATTATTGCTGTTGTAATTATTTCAATCATGTAAGTCATGTTTTGTAAGAGTTTCTACTCTTTAGACAAGTCTGTTGGAGTGTGAATAAATAAGGGGACTTCACTCGCTGTCTTGGCTAATTGTATCACAGCAAATTAGTTCAAAGCAGTTTACAAACACTCCCTTAGTAATGTAAGCATAAAGGGAATAAATATCAATGGTTTACTATGATAGATACAGAGCTAAACAACTTTTCTAAACCTCTGGAGAAAATTACTTTAAGTGAAGAGTTCTTGGTCCAGGACCTCTCTACCATTTTAGGTGATTTTGTGTTTTGTTTTGGGGGGGGGTGGGTTTATTTGTTTGTGGGGTTTTTTTATTTGTTTGTTTTTCCCAGCCCAAAAATGCTGTATAATGTTGTGGTTGCACATGGGAAAAAAAAATTGTAGATTAAAATATATGTTGATATGCTTCATTTATATATAATTGATTTTTTTTTAAGGAGGCAATGGCATTCTTTGCAGTACTCTGCTCAAATAGAGAACATGCAGCTTGGTGAGTTAATAATTTGTACCAGCAGACCTCAGTTACAGCAGATCTGTAACTGAGCTGGAGCATTTCTGGGATGTAACATATAGTATTGCATCTTGTTGAAACATAATTCTCTCATGGCTGAAGTAGAGCACATGATGAAAAGATGATAGCTGGTAGAGAGAAGAAAGGGAGAGTCTTGTGAATTTGGACTTCTGAGTTAAACTAAGAGAAAAAAAATGTTTCTTTGTTTTCAAAGTGACATATTCTGGTAAGCTTCCATTTCAGAAAATGTTTAGATCAAAATGTGTCCTTTCATTCCTCAAATATTTCAAGTACTATTAGGAAGTTCTTCAAGCCTGATGATACTGCATCCTACATGGTGAGATGCAGTAGATTTTTAGTATTTTTATTTGGTGTTAAGCCTTCACTGAATGAGACACTTTCCCTTCTAGTTTTGGTACAATCTTCCAAAGACTTGAAAGCCATTGCCTTGCAGAGCTGGCTCTGCAACATGATGCTACTGCTCTTAACAGGAACTGGCAATTCCCACATTGTGCTCAGACAAGATAAAATCATGTTAATCAGCACTTTTGGTTATCAGCACTCTACTACTCACAGGAAGAAAGAGTAGCAGTTTGACATGTGCCAGTGGCAGCAGAAATTTTTTTGCCCATCCTGTCGTACACTGCACAGAGCATGCTGAATCTCCCAGTTTGATAGGCTGGGAAATACAACTGTTATGCCACGAGTGTAGCTAGTACATATGTGTCTGTGTTGCTGATTACTGCAAAATATACAAGGCCTGACCTAGAACAATACTGCAGCTTAATTCTGTATTTGTAGAGATTATGGGGTTTGTGTCAAGACACTGAGGCGTTTACATGATGTGGATACTTTCCAAAAGCTAAGAAATAATGAAAAATGATTTTCCCAATCTAGTGCAACTGTTACAATGAATGTAACAGCTGGTGATGATCTACAGTTCAGTGAGAGATGAATCAACTGCTTTATCCACCTGCAGAGCATAGATAAAATTAATAAGAAACTAGGAAGTTAAATAATGAATAAACATCCATAAAGGTGAAGGTGGAAGATGGAGTGCAACACCTTCTGGTGTAATTAAGTTAGAAACCTTAATCCGTCTTTAAGATAAAGGTAAGGATGGAAAGGTTCGATCAAACCAAAGGTTTAGTAAAACTTGGGTAATGACCTAAGATACTAAGAGAAGAATGGAATCCTTAACACTTCTTAGGCATTGGGGCTCACAGACTCACTTCTGAGTATAGCTATTTGCAGACAAAAGGTATGTTAAAGTAACGGTGTGGAAATGCAGACTGTGATTTAGCTTTCAGAACAGAACTTGTATACATTTAAGCAGACAGGGATTAAGATTTAAGACAGATACAAAAGCAGGTATTCTGGTATTCCCCTGAAGTTTTCCAGAGCATCCAGCAACCACATATACCCAGAGCTGGCCAGAGCAATTAGGAAAATAAGCTTCCCAAAACAACAAGCACCATTTCAAAAGGTGTTTTTAGCTACTTTCTCTTATCTGTGAATCTTAAAGAACAGTTGTTTTACTTTTCGCATGGGAGTTTTCTATCTTGGATTCAAGTTGAATTCCCTTTCTCTGAAGTGGTAGGTGTAGAGTCCAGCTGGCTGATCAGGCAGGTTGGTTGGGGCACTTTCCATCATCCCTGCCACGCTGTTGTACAGTGAAGACTGCCAGGGCAAATCTTGGCTATCATGCTAAAAGAGGGCACTTGGGCTAAAGTTAATTCATTCTTCCTTTGAAAAAGCTTATCAGATAACTTAAAAGAGTATAGCTTCCCAGACTATTTTGACCCTTATTTTTCACAAAAAAAAAAAAAAAGGCAACACAATTAAAATAATGTGTGCCATATGGTTCTGCTTTCCTTGTGTGAAGTTATCTCGTGAACTGAGGTTGTAGCTCAGGGTTTTCTTGCTTTCCAAGATGGAGATGATCAGGTTTTAATTCTTCCCTATCCAAACTTCACTTGCATTATACTGAAATGAATGTCCTCTAAAATACTGAGGAGGTCACATTTGTCATTCACAGCATTTTCTGGGCCTGAGTCAGGTCCCTGCAGTGATGCAAACATTCTATTCCCTTGCTGTATTTCTTAGATGCTCAGTAGAAAAACCTGTGATGAAAAGATACTTAGCACATGTGGCATAGAGATTTTCAAGGGTTCTGTCTGTGCATAAGCCAGTAAAAAGTTCATAAGACTGTTCAAAAGCAATTAGCTCTCGGTGAGGAGTCCTTTCATGCCAACTTTGTGCTCTCCAGCCCAGCTGTTTCAGTTTCAAATGTATCTGGAAGAAGCTCACAACAGCAACTTTAAGGCATGGAAGAAAAGGTCTCCTCTTCCTTCTCCTTCATACTCATAGCATGAAGATTGCAGGACATCTTTCTTAGTCTCTTGATAAATATTTATCTTCCCCTATAAGCCAACCCTGATTTCAGCAGTTCAAACATTGTTTAAATGTAGATACTCTAGAAAAGGGCTGTGCATAATCTCCAACTACAGCAGTTGTTTCCACACACATTGCTACTAAAGCATAATGGTTAGCCTTAGCTTTTCTGGTTTTCTCATGAGGTGAGTCAATTATAGCTCTCCATCTGGATTACATATACACAAAAATTAGTCACTTGTTTGCCAATTGGTAGAAGGGCAAGACTTCCATTTCATAGGTAAATAGTTTTTATTAACAGGTGGATGATTATTTGTATTAACGGATGAAATACCATTCTTAAAATGACCAGTATTTTCTCTGACGACTACATTTTCATCAAGCTGGAAAACTTTCCCATTACATTCACTTTGGAAAGAGAACCGTACAAAGACTAGATTTATTACTCAACAGATGCTCATCACATTGCTTAATGCTTTATTTCATGGTCCATATTCATCATCCTTTTTTGATTCTTAAATTTATACCCAATTCTTTTGGAACATCTGGTGTTCTTTTTCTTCTGTGTTTGTAACAGAATAATTTTTTGGGGCGAAGTGTTTCTTCTTGTAATGCTCTTATTCCTCATGGGTGTTTGGAACATAGGCAGAATGGGACTTCTGTAATTAAATGTAAAGATGTTTGCAAGATTGTTTCATTTTCTGATAAATATATAAATTTATTCTTCTAGTGACATCATCTGTTGGCAGCCTTTGACATTAATCTGCTGTTGCTGGGAACTGGGCAGAATGTCCTTGTAAAGGAAATTGTTCTGTGAACAGTTGATTGGTGTTCAGGCTTCAAGGTAAATTAAAAAATAAGCAATCTTAGATTCTTTTTAGAACAAGCATTAAACTTGTGACTAGTTTATGGAAAATATACAAATCATTCAGCATATTTTCACATTAGCTGTGTGCAACATGACATATCCTATTAGTTTTCCTTTTGGTAACCACATGTTGTGGGATTGCTGTCATCACATCATCTGAATGGCTAACAGAGAGGTAGTAAATATTGTTGCATTCTTGAGATCTCAGTAGAAGACTTAAAAATCTTGTGGGTTTGAATTTCTTTGTAAGTCATATATATATTCTGAGAAAATAAAACATGAATATGAAGATTTCAGTAATTCACCATGGTGCCATACACCAAAATCTCATTCAGATCCTGTCGCTTTCTGCACGCTCCCCTCACTTCAGTGGAGTTGCTCGTATAAACTAGCAGAAAATGTTGGAAGGAAATACATAATGCATGCAATTGTGTTTTTGTTTCTTACCAGATTACAGTATTTTTTCTAGCCACAAATATACGTGCTAACGATGTTGAAATTTCTTGTTGAATCTTCCAGGGCACGTTTCCTTTCCTTTAAAAAGGAGAGAAAAAGAAAAAAGAAAGGGGGTAAAAAAACCAAACCAGTAATAAAACCCCAAACCTTAGAAATTCAGTGCTATAATGCTAATGCTTTTAACCAAAGATGTGGTCATTAAACTTAGGAAAGAGAATTAAAGCAGACAATCTAACTCATCTGTTCTTTCTTTGATACACTGATATTCTTCCATTGGTCTGGTAACTCTGGGGATGGAAAGCATCCTATGTTTGCCCTCCAAGGAACTGCTGACTTTGCCTGGAGGAAGCATCACATCTGCTGAATTATACAGCTCACTCATTCTTCAGCCTGGGTTGCTGGTGAAGACTTTATATATCCTCTCTTGTCTTTAATACTTTCAGCTGTTCTTCTTTCCCATGAAAGGAAATCCCTGTGTAGAAACAAAGTGATCCTCAAAGTATGCTTAGATATACTTTTGGTGTTTAAACGTAGTAGTGTATGGCAGAAAGGTTTCTTATCAGACTATCAGCTCGGCCCACCTTCTGTGATGCAGATCCTTTCCCTTGGTGCAGGTGTATCCAGTATGGTGCTGACAGTGAACTCTGAGTAGGTTTCACCTTCTGCAAAACAGGAAAATAATGACAAGATGCTCAACTATTTCCCAGTTTACTTAAGTAATAGAAAAGATCAGCAGTGCTACCACAAGTTATTTCAATGACACATTTATTCTGCAAAGAAGCCATCTTGGAAATTTGTCTTGGAAATCAGTACAGGCTGGGGGATGACCTGCTGGAGAGGAGCTCTGTGGAGAAGGACCTGGGGGTCCTGGTGGATGAGAGGTTGGCCATGAGCCAGCAGTGTGCCCTGGTGGCCAAGAAGGCCAATGGGATCCTGGAGTGCATTAAGAGGAATGTAGCTGGAAGGTGGAAGGAGGTGATCCTCCCCTTCTACTCTGCCCTGGTGAGGCCTCACCTGGAGTCCTGTGTCCAGTTCTGGGTTCCCCAGTACAAAACAGACAGGGATCTCCTGGAGAGAGTCCAGCAGAGGCCACAAGGATGATGAAGGACCTGGAGCATCTCTCATGAGGAAAAGCTGAGTGAGCTGGGGCTGTTCAGCCTTGAGAAGACTGAGAGGGGATCTCATCAATGTTCATCAATACCTGAAGTGTGGGAGACAAAGGGAGATGTCCAACCTCTTCTCAGTGGCCTGTGGGGACAGGACAAGAGGCAATTGCCACAAGTTGGAGCACAGGAGGTTCTACTTCGATGTGAGGAAGAACTTCTTCATGGTGAGGGTGACGGAGCACTGGAACAGGCTGCCAAGGGGGGTTGTGGACTGGAGATATTCAAGACCTGTCTGGACACCTACCTGTGCAACCTGCTCTAGGGAACCTGCTTTGGCACATTTGCAGATTTACTCAGCAACCTTTCAGGAGATTCTGAGAAGGATCCAAGACTGGAAAATTGAGCAGGCCTTTTTATCATCTTAGTACCTAGTTACTTCTTGCTTCAGTCTTTAATGCATGACATTTTATTTCTTTGTAGGCATGCTATATCACTTCAAGATAGAATGTTTAAACAGAGGCTGTCAAATGTTGACTTGAGCAAGATGGATGCTAATATCCATGGCAAAACTTGGAGATTGGGACTAGATGCCTCACAAACATTAGAAAAGTGCTTTGTATTACGTGGAATTGATGTATCAGTCATATTTTTTTTTAACCTGTCAATCAGATACTGAAATTTCTCAAAGGATTTACCTGGCAGGTCACATTTCTGAAGTTATCTTGGAAATACAAGGGAGCTACTTGGGACATGTGGCATGTGCCATCGGAAGGATGCCTCACTGAGTAGTGGTTTGAGCAGCACACAACAAAGCCTGAACATGAGGGAGGATTTTCTGAGAGGCTGTCTCAGGCTCGAGAGTTCTTGGGTCCTGACCACGAGGGCACCCATGAACTGGGAGACCATCACCAGCAGTTGTCTGCAAACTTCATTTTGTGTAATAGCACGAAGCATTATGACAATCTTCTCTTAAAAATTAAAAAGAATTCACTTAGTAATGGAAACATTTTGGCTATGGTAGGTTGATAGCAGTGTCTGCACACCAGCCATGCAACTGCAGCTTTTTACAAACCCTGGACTCCATTTTGCATAGATATAGAAGCACAAACAAAAGAAAGGAATCTCATCAAAAGCTTGCAAGCCCTCAAGCCTGGTGTAGGATTGTGGAACTGCTTTGTGTCAGCTTGTGTTTTATAGCCCAGCCCATGTGAGTTTGTATCCCTTGAACACGGGGGAAGCAAAGAAGGTTGAGCAGACTGGGTCTTTCTGTACCTCCTTAACAACAGATCAGCTGAGATGATATATATGGCTGTGTTTAGTGTGCAGAACATGAGGCACATGGCACTGCAAGTCAAATGTTAACAGGGAGCATGATGAAACCCTTTCTACTTGAGAGGAGAACGGGAAAGGTGGCAGTCTTTTTAGCCACCCTCATGTGGAGCCCTGAGTTTTGGGAAACACCAACTGCAACTTTTATGATTATGAAAGTAATCATCTTGAAAAGCTGTAATTTTACAAAAATAGATACTTTTGAATTGTGTTAACTTTTAATTTTTCTAATGTCATATTTGATGACATACCAGAAGGCTGGGAACAGTGAAGTCTCTACAACTTTTCATCTTACTGGAGCTTTGTCAGCCTGAAATACATAGAGATTTACATATATTTTCCCAAGAGGTTGCCATTTCTCTGACAAGTGTTGAAATAGTAGTTGACATCTTTAATAAGAAAATGGAGCCAGGGAACAGAATGAGTAAATTAAAACACCCATTAATTTGATTCTATTTTGATCTAAAAGAAGTCTAGACATGAATTGGTATTCAAAAATGTGCCATGATTACAGAACTGATCCTTGTCTGGAATCAGATATTAGAGATTATTTGTGATCAGCCAGCACAAGTTCAGAGTTCCACTGCTAAAATTTGACAAATAATTGGAAATTGGGAAGTGAGTAAAATACCTAAATGTCAGACTCACAGGTTTATGAAACACTTTGGGTTTTCCTCTGCTATTTTTGTTTTTACCTGTAAAATTATATTAGACTTTAGAGTCCTTTTCATTTTTCTCTGAGTTGATATTTTTATTTGCTTCTAAATTAAGTGGGATAATGTTATTAATTGCATATTGATTGTTCATATGCAGTGGCTCATATGCAATGCTCATATTCTTTGCTGGTTCATATGCATGTGTTTTCTACCTTGTTAGATCACTATGGATTTATTCAATATCTTTTCCCTTCTTTAGCTGCCCGAAACGTTGTGGGTCATCTGTACATTTTGTCAGTTCACTGCACCGATTCTAGCTGAAAGCAGCTGAAAGAAATAATGTGAACAGCATTTATGCAGGTGGCTTGACATTCAAATATTAATTTCATCGAGGTTAAAAGGATTTAAAGTATCCATGCAGGCTGCATCTGTTTCATATAGGCTATCTTTTCCAAGAAATCATGGCTCAAAGTGAGAAAAGGGCCATCTGTATTGATTCATCTACTTAAACTGAGCAATGGAAAAAATGCATTGGCAATTTGTAAATATTTCTACTTTTCTTTTTTTGAGTGGGAATGTGAAATGGTTAGAAAAATCTGTTTTTATTATACTTGTTTTGAAATCTTACCGGATAATTTATTACTGCTTGATCAAGTGATGTATCCCTCAAAATTACACGTGACATGGAAGTGCTTAGTGCAGAGCATTCACTAGCCTTTAGTAGTTATCATCTGAGAGGCCAGACTTTGCTCCCATTGCCTCTCAGTTGATCTATGCTTAAGATGGTCCCTGTTCCCACAATTGTAATAAAAACACCTAAGTATTTGCAGAAGGTGGATGTGACAGACATCATGTTTTTTCTTGATAATTTCATTGGAAACTCTCGTTCTTGTGAATTCAGAGAAAGGCTTGGAAGTGCCAGGGAGGGTTCTGAGACAAAGACCTCAGTTTATGTTCTATGAGTATGATTTCTGGAGGTACAGCTGATAGGTAGTGCAGGCTGTCATAAAACTTTCTAGTGACATTTTGAAACCGCAGCTGGTGAATTACTATAGTTCATTGTGTTATTTTTAAAATTATGTAAGTTAAATGTATATAAATGAAAAATTTCACCATGTCTTGGCATATTTCCAAAAGATCACCGAGGAGCAGAGTGTATCACAGAGCAACTTTATTTAATTGCAGTTTTTAATTCTCTTGAAGATTACTTTGCATTTTGAAACTCTGTCCCTGCTCTGACCTTATAATTTCATTCTTATATTATCACAGAGCAGTAAATTTTAGTAGTAACAATACAAAGCTAAATTTTGTTTTTATTAAATGCCATTGAAATTTGTGCAGCCATTCTGTATTCACTTCTTGAAACATTTCCAAGTTCCATTGGAGGAAGGAATATAGGGGGCCTTATTTTGATCTCTTCTACATGGATCTAACACCACATATTTATTTTTTGTGAGTGAGAAAAAAAGGAGCAACTCTGTAGAGAGAAAACGTAGTGAACATTTTTTATTTTTTATCCCCAGCAAGAGTTAATGTCATTTTACCTGTAAAATTAGGAGTTAAGTAAGTTTACTGAGCAAAGTGATATGGTGATAGTATTGTTGTAAGAGATTTTTCACATGAAGTTTTCTTGGTTTTTGCCCTTTAATGAAAGCATATGTGCTATTTCTGCTCCAAGGCTTTATTTCCTGTCACCTGTGAGACTAAACCAGCTGCAAGACATGATCTAGTTATGACTGTCTGCCTGACCCAGCTGGGGTAGCTGACTATTTCCAAGTCTGCCTTCTCTCTGCAGGTTTCTGGGTTTTTGTGCAAAAGACAAGTAAAAGAAGTCTAGAGATCCCCATCACTACCAACACAGATTTTACTTTAAATTGAAATTGTGAGCCCTTTCCCTTTGGCTACAGAGTAACCTGGTTTTGCTTCACAGTTCTGTATTTCACTGGACACATATGATTGAAACTTGTATGACTCTGAGAATGTTAATTTTGCTCAGAATATCAAACCCTGCAGGCTTTTTTTTTTCTCCTTTCCTCCATTTTCTTTAGTGAAAATGTGCAGCAAAACTGGGATATGGCACTCAATATGCAATACAGAGAACTGTCATATAGTTTAAGCCAAAGCATTTCCTTGAGATAGACATAGCTAAACTAACCAAAATATGTAAGTGAGGAATCTGCTAGGATGCTTTGTATCAGATCCAACTCGGCACTGATCTAAAGCAGTAGCCATAAAGGTGAAAGCAAGACCTATAAAGCAACAGGAAATGAAATCTAACAGATTGAGGCTAAAAATTTTGTTTGCAAAAACATTGAAATTTATAAAAGTTTCTTTTAGATGGCACAGTGCAAATGTCAGTAAGAGGCCATAATTTATTTTCTATTCAATGAATTTCACATTTTTAAGTCCTATGTGAATGAATTTATTCCTCCACATATCACCATATTCCAAAATGTCTACAAATTGTGAATTGTATTTTTTAATATCTGTATTAAGTGGTGCATGATAGTGGAGTGTCATGGGATAGTTATAATTTAATTCCTAAATACAATTTTCTGAATTATTAATTTGCTGTGTTACTGTGATAATTTGGGGGCAAAGGTGATAATGCTTAGATATATTTGTAGGAGTTCTTAAAAATAATTGGATTAGAAATAATACACTGAGAACCTACTTATTATTCTTAATGGTTCAGGACTTATTTAAGTGTTTTAATCAAGCGGTAAATGATGTATATCTCAGACTACTTTCATTCCTGTTTTTTTGAATTGCAATTTGTAAGCACTAGAGCACAAGCCTTTTCATTAGGCAAAACAAATTTTTGTAGCATTTTGTCTTTCTCAGACATTAATGTTAGAGACAAGCCACACTATGCTCTCTAAATAAATACACAGAATTAGCACATCAGTAAACTAATGTGATCATAATTAATCTAATACACCTGCAGAATGTCTTAGCCAAATCACTCTTAATTGACTGCCATTGATGTTTGTCTGAACTGCTAATAGAAATACAGCTTTTGGTGAGGAAAGCAGTCTGGTGTATATTTTCATTAGGCTTCCTGTGGCTGTATTGTACTGCACCTGCCTGCTCCCAAAATGCTTTTTATAGCTGTCATATACTTTTATGAGGATGGGAGCAATGTTCTGGCAAGCTAACCTGACTCAAATTGTGTTTGGATATAAAACATGAAGACCCACTTGTGATTGCAAAGGTAGTAAGTCTAATTCGATTAGTGCTCCTGTGACATGGCATATTATGAACGTCATTTGTCATTTCTCATAAGTACTTGTGAAAGCATAATTTTCAGAAAAGGCATAATTGAAGCCTGCAATCACATTCAGCACCTCTTGTGCTCAGGGGAAGAGCTGGGGAAAGTCAAGGAAACCGCGCTACATGATGATCAATAGTGGCTTGAAAATAAAAAGGAACTGGAAAAGCAACTAGGAAATCCGACCTTCTAAAATGAGTGAAATATCATCAAATTTTCTCCTTAAGATTTATGTTACTAAGTCTTAGCTATTAAAAACCCCACACAATTTAAACATTTAAAACTCTGTTCTTAAACAAGTAGGCCTTATTTTCTAAAATATTTCTAAAAAAGCCCACTTTCTATGAGTTGCTAAGCAACTGGACTTGAAGGAAAAGTCCTGATCCTCAATTTCCATGCGGTGGAAGGTTTCTACGTGTATATGTATGTGTATGTATATAACACCCCCCCCACACCACCCCCAGTTTTCAAAGGCATGCGTCCTGTGTCTGTCAGGCAGGTTGTGTACATGGAAGTCTGATGATTAAATGATTTCACAGAGATGGCAAAAATTAAATGATCCGACAGCATCAGTACAATACCAAAAATATCTTGTCATGGAAAATTACAAAGGTTTCAAATTTATCTTTCTCAAGTATCCCAATGGAATATATGCTTAAAATTATTTGTTTTCTGCTTTTTAGTTTTTAAGAGTATGAACATTGCTGGGAAGATTAATTAGAAGACTAGGAATACTTGGGGCAGGAGCAGGGTGGGAAGAGTCTCTTATTATTTTTTTTTTTATGGAATATTCTCTCTCTATTGTCAAAAGACATGATTCAAGTTGCTGTTAAGTTGACATGATTATGACTCATTAATTAATTTAAATGCTTACAACAATATCTCATGTATTTTTAGTTTATTGTATATAGTAAAACGAACACTCATATCAAGATGTCCGTATTTTAGAATAGCCTACAAATTAAATATATATGGTGAGGTCATTGCATTCTTTTTTCAGAATTTTTTCTCCTAATTTTTTTTTTTTTTACAAAAGTACTTTTACATAAATAACTTGTCTTACAGATAGCTCTTTGGAAATGACACAAAGAAGTACTCACCAGAGCTGGTAGCTCTAAACTGGGTAAAAGACTATGTCAATGGAGGGGATGAGAAAAAGTCTGCAATCTTCTTCAGTATAATAAATATTGTTTGGTGAATTTCTCCTACAAGCGTTAGATATAAATATAATACACAGTGCTGCTGTATTAGTGTTACTTTGAGAAATAACTTATAGGCTACGCAGATAGAAAGATGAAAATGTGGTAGGTAGTGCTTGGCAAAAACTGCAGTAGCTGTGATACTTCTAGCAGCTTGGTGGTTCCTCTCTGAGAGTTGTCCTCTGTCTGTACTGCTGGCAGTTTCTCCTTGCAAGATACCATTAGGTATCATGCAAGGAGCGTGATTAAAATTTAAGAGAACAAGCATAGTTATGTGAACAAAATGCAGAAAATACTGTTATCAATATAATGCCAATGTTCAGGTCATCTTCTAGTGGATACTGATAGTGAAACAACCTTATTTATTCAAAAGCCAAGTGAGGTTTTTTTGGGTTGGCTGTTTTTTGGTTGGTTGGGTTTTTTCCTGGTTTGGGTTTTGGGTTTGGTTTTGTTTTTTTTTTTTTTTATAATAAATGAATTATACTAGATATTATCTGGAGATTATTGCACTTTCTGAAGCCATGTGTCTTGCATTCTAATTATCACCTACCATCTAGCGCTTTGAATGTTTTAAAGTTTGTTCAATCCATTAAAGCAGCAACCATGTTAATAAATTCTGGTCACTGATTGATATTAAATGACATATGTAGCAAACATTCCATCTGCCTCTGTTGTATCGTTCCATGCCTTCTTTCATGTTTCCATTACAAATTCTGTAATAAATAGTCTAATCATTTTGAGTGACATTTGGGATCTTTATTGGACAAGACATTTCAAGTACATCTGTCTTTTGACTGGTTTATGGTAGACAGATCTAACAATAGCTATTACCTTCTGAAAAGCTGCATCTGAACTACTATCTAGATTTCCACTCTCACTTTTGTTTGTTTGTTTTTCTTTTGCAGGTTGCATATTTCTACCGTTTGTAGGTTTGTTTGGTTTGGTCGGTTGGTCGGTTGGTTTGTTTAAATCCAGACACTTCCTTTCCTCAATGCTGAGTCAGACCATGCCTGTGTCTCACTCCAGATCTTAATCCTGGTCTGTTTAGCCTAATCCTATTGCTGTCCCCCATTAGTCTTATTGCTTTTGCCACTTTATGTCTTGGTGGGCATAGCTTTCCCACTACTCAAACTTTGATAATACACAGTGTTCTGAGACTGTCATTCTGCTGATAATGTTGTGTTCAGATGTTTTCCTCAGAGCCTGACTTTGTTTGGTTTTCATATCTGTTGGTTTGGTATATTTGTACTATGAGATTTATTTTTCTCTCTTTGAGCTTCCCCAGAAGCCCAAACCAGAATAATTAAAGCTACCAACTCAGTGAAAGAGCACTTGATGTGTCTAACGCATGTTATTACTGAGAGCCACGAGATGCTGTAGTTGGTGTTAGCTCAAGTTGCCATGAAATTTCTATGCACTTGTTGCTGTCATTTGGAAGTTGTGGTTCCCATTCAGATCATATTAAGTAAGAAATCTTTCTTGAAGACGGAAACCCCCCCTTCCCCGTTACAGTGCTCACCAACCCAATCTTTGAATTAGCTCTTACACTGTCTTTTTGGTAGTCACAGAAGTTGTCTTTGTCTTATTCTCTCATTCTCTGTTGCTGAGGTGGCCACATGCAAGGAATCGTACTGCTGAGATAAGTCTGAAACATTAAATTATTTAATGTTACAATAATCATTTCTTGTGTGAAAAAACAAACCTTAATACTGTTTCTGAGTATCTGCTGGACTGAATTCCTCTCTCTTTGGCAGCGGGGGCACTGGCCTGTACACAGGAAACCAGGAGAATTGCCTCTGGCTCTGATTTTCTAACCAGAATTCTGTGCTGTGTCAGACTTTCCTGAGCTTTTGATATATATGTATAAAAAAAAGCGTATAGTCTGGAGATAGAAGGCAGTGCCTACAGTTAAAGAGGGATCTATTGATCCCTCCGTTTATGCTACATAAAACACAACAGCATGTGAAGATCTTTCCAAATAAAACAATCCTATTTTCTTTTTTTGTTTTGCCTTATGATAGAAGTTTCTGTGAGCATAACTGTTTGAGCTTGCTTTATACAATAAGTAAGTTTTGCATTCAAGGTATGAACAGTAACAGTTTAAAAAAAAACAGCCTTTGTCTTGGATAAATCAAAGTTAATTAAAATTAATTTTATTTTGAATATGGGGAAGTAAAAAAAAAAAATCTTGCCTGTTTCTCTTTTGTATGTCAACACGTTTTGTCCAAAACTGCAGAATAGTAATTGTTAGAGACTAAATTGTAGCGTGATGTATTATGTTCTGAGGTTGTAGTTCTCTACTTTAAATATTAATATTTCATTATTACAACACTTTATTTTTCAAATCTTCTGGTGAAGGCAGTATCATACATTTTTTATTTTTCAGGCAGACACTTCCATATACATGTGAGTTTTAATAGTGTACGTGCATGTGTGTTTCAAAGAAACCCTGGGCTGGTGGATCAGGTGCATGAAGGGGCCAAGCAGCAGCTCAAGAGCTTTTCCCCTGAGCCCCACTGGAAGCTGTTTAAGCCAGATGTCCCACTAGGATCTGTGCCTTGGGGGTCAGTCTGTGATGCCTGAGGAGATGTGTGTCACATTGCTGAGATCAAAAGATCTCCGTGTTTGCAGTCAAAATCAGGGACCGGCAAGCTACTATCAGCGTCCTGCTCTGAAGTCCTTTGGCATCATTTATGTGTGTACAGATGAGATTCTGGGTTGAGCCAGTCTCTCAAAAGCAAACACTGTATTTTCTGGTCTTTCTTCCCTCATACACAATCATGTCATAGAGTATTACCACACGCAGTTAAGTGAATGTAAGGGGACTTGCATTGGCACCATAGGAATTTTATTATTTTTTAATGTTAACTCTCTTTAATCAAAGCAATACATTTGTTTAAAAATGCAGCTATGTGCCATTGAGATTTGTCAGAGTGACTCAACGCGTTACGGGCAACTCCTCAATAAGAGAATTGCCAGACTCCTACTGCATTGTAAAAAAAAAAAGGTCCTTTGAATATCTAAATGTCTCCAGGCACCAGTAAGCAACTGTGATGCGCAGGAAAAAAAAAAAAATCAGACCAAAATGTCTAAGACCCACCTCAAAAAGGATGACAAAAAGTGCATGAAGTTTTCAGGTTTAAGCATCCTGTTTCCATTTTTCCCTCAAAAGACAAAGTCACGTGGTTAGAAGTAAACATGTATGCTTAAGAAAATAATATATAAAATAGGGCTGAATCAAGGCATGTTTTAAATCCAATGATCTCTAGTTCAGAATCACAAAATTTGTTCAATTTTAGCCATAATTCTCAAGATCAATAGCAGAGGTGGAACCTGATGAGAAATGTTTAACCTTTGGGAAACCCCTCCATCTGTTTTGTATTGACCTTGTCAACACAAGCCCCAGCTCTATGTGTATGCAGGTACATGTGCCTACAGCTCTTTTCCTTGGAAGAAGAAACAGAAATAGCATTTATATTAGGCAAAGCATAAAAGATGGAATGAACATATATGCAAAAAATGTTCCATTATTCAATATTTTCAGTTTATTTGTGTGTTCTCAAAACTTCCAGCTATGATTAAAAAAAAAAAGTAAGTTTTTTAAACAAAAAGATCTTTAAATTTTAAAGTGTGTGCAAAACAAAAATGTCAAGATGGTTGACACTAGAGAATTACAAGTACCGTAATATTTGTTTTGCTACTATCTCACACTTCTCAGAAGGGATTTCCTTCTTTGGCTACTAAATGCAAAAATGAAAGCATTTTAATTAAATCTTACTCTGAGCAAGTTGGTTCTGTTTTTTTCTTTTTTACTGAAAGAAAATACAAGTCTGAATACTTTTTTTCTGAGTCTTGTTATTTTCCTGTTTCATTCAAGGGAAATACAAACCTTCACTACAATTATTTTGTCTTCTAGAATGTTATCATTTTATGGCCTGCCCGAAGTGTTCTGCTTTCAGATGTGAAAAAAAAAGTTAAAGAAATGAAGAGGCAAACTTTCCAAACTTTTGTAAGTACCAATTACTATCGCTGTCCCTCTTAAACTAAGAACTTCAGATTACTGATGGGTGTTCAGTGGATATTTAAGTTTAGAAAAAGAAGAGCTCCAATATGATGCCATAGAGTGCCTACCGGTCTGATGAGAGGCACACTTCAGTAGAAGATGGTAGGTAATAATTCTCATAGGCTGAGAACTGCAATTCAGATTTCTGATGTGTTTGCCGTTAAGCGCTCTCCTAAGAGAGCAGTATGATAAGAAGCATCCACAACATTCTGGGGTTTTCCATTTCCGTTTGAAAATAGTTCTACTTGAAAATTTGAATATGGGTGAGTTTGTCCTAAATTAGCAAATGGTATTATAATGAAAGACAAAATATATTATAGGAAAAAAAATTTTAATAATATATATTTTTTTAAGAGTCATATCCTGGAGATACTTCCTTCAAGTAGCATTTATCTATTTTGCATGTGACCAAACTATTCTATCTGGTTTGAAGTAGACAGAAAGTACAAGCCTGTGTAGAAAGGCTACTGAAATAATTTAAAACATGAGGAAAAGAAGCAAAAGGTAATATATGGGAAAAACCAGCAGAACAGGCAGCTTATGTATCTTCTGACTTGTCTCAGGTAGTATCACTTAGTGGATGGGAGATGCAAATAAGAAACACAATAAAGTTGTATAGCAGCCAGTTTGTTGAGAAAAAAAATCTTGGATGAGTACGTCAGAAGTAAGTAATGGCAAAAATCCAGAGGTCTATGTGGGAGAAGGGGACATGAAGACCATGGGGATTTACTTTCAGTTTCTGTTCTCTGTACGTGCCCCTGGAAAAAGTATTTGGCAGATTCACAGTGCAGGAGATGCTCCTTCAGGCATCATACCCTGAAATTTCAGCCCAGGAAAATGAAAATTCAAACTAGATAAGCTTAAGACTGGAAAATCCACAGTAAAGTTTGCAAAGTAAACGTGATTTTTGTTTACTAAAACATCCAGGGAGAAAGGAAAACAGTAGTACATCATAGACATTGATGCTTTTGGTGCTGGATGTAAGTGTGGAAAATTAAAAGAACGTACCTGCTTATATCATCTGTAGACTAATATGAATTTCATGTTGTATTTTTGTGTGTGACTCCCGTCCTTGATACTTCTGAAAATCTGGATGTTAAGAATTCATTTTGGCATCACTGGTGAGAGTATTTTCAGACCAGTAAAACCTTACTGAATTCAGCTTGAGAAAACCAATCCTTGTGATAAGGTTAGAAATATTGCTGTCAACCAACAAAGAAAAAAAATTAAGACTTTGACTCTCGTCTGTCATATCTAAGCAAGCAGGACTCACTCTGGACACAAATGCATGTTTAATAGCTCTTGAGATGGTATTATCACACATGCAAAGTGGGCAGGAACATGTTCTTGCATGTTCCTGCAAAACCTTAATGGCACAAGATACGATATGCTGTTGCCTCTGCTACCGGTAGTATCGTGTTTATGCAGGCAACCACAGGATCCAAAATAACCTTATACATTTCCTATTAATTTTTAAGCTTATTCACTGGGAAAGCTAAAAATAATTTTCTGTAAGGAACTTGGATTTGATAGTGACAAGGAAATACAATGGCATTTTCATAGATGTTATTGTGTATAGATTCAAAAGGGAGTTGGTCAACCTCCCATGATGGGCTTGTATATATATATATATTGGAAGTATATAAGGCTTAACTTTGTAGTAACTTGGAGAAGCAGAGGTCCTAAACAAATTGTGTAATCTTAATGTTATGTCTCAGTAGTACAGGACCTCTGAATTCTCTTAAGCTTCTCCTAGCATCATTCTATGAAGCCTTGAGAGAAATCTGATGAGCAGGAAACAATAAAACAGAACCCAAACCCAGAAAAAGTTCCAATTCTTAGAACTGGTTGGATAACATAAATAACTCTTTTTATTCTTTGGAAAAATCCACTTCTAAATCAGTAACAAATAAAGCTAAGCTTTCTATGACTATGATCACACGAGTATCTAAAGGGAAAAAGCCAGAGCACATCAAACGCAATTTGCAACGAATCCTGGGTACAGCTTGTTCTGCCATCCACAGCAATCAGTAAAAACCTTTCTCTGATGTTAATGGTTTGGGATTGAGGCCTGCAAAGTGAACAGCTTTATCCTGATGATGGATTTGTGCACTAATTCACCAGGTGTGGCAGATATTTTGAGCCAAACTCAAAAAACTACCAAACAACTGATTTGCAAAGGGCAGAACAGTAGAAATCCATGTGAAAAACATACAACTTTATTATTTTTATCATGGTTTTATTTGATCATTGAAGATTAATTTTTAAAAAATATATTTCTTGAGTCTAAAAACCTATGTTTGTGTTAAATGTGTTTCTCCATTAGTGATATATGACTTTCTGTAAGTTGATTAGAATTAGTTCTTAGAGGAATTCAGTGGCATGAATCTGTCTAATAGCTGTACAAAATTCTTGCAAAAATTCCTGTTGTATCAAAAAAAGCCCACTTTTTCAAACAAAAGTTTAGCTTTTGGATCTGACTTTAGTATTTGGTTTAAACTCTCTAAAAGTGTTTGACAAAAGTGGATAATGCTCTGTTCACTTGTGCTTTCTAAGGAGGGGTATGGTCATGTTTGTGAAATATTATCTCCCACAATTTACAATGTGAGATTTTTCTATCATGTCCTGAACTACACATCATGATTAGTTGCAAAATTGACATACCAGTTAAGTTGCTACTGAGTAAAGATTTCATTGAGTGTTGTTCATAGGAAAATACATGAGAATTTGAGATTTGTTATTTTGTTGTTGTTAGGTTTATAAAGAATGTTGCTGTTCCCTGATTGGGGAAAAAAAAAAACCCACCATAAAAAACCAACAAAAATATTGCACTTAATATTTTAAAAATATTCTTTAATATGGTTTTCTTGGAAATATTGTTTCATATGACTTTTTTTACTCTCTTCAAAAATTGGAAGTGCAAAATTATTTTCAACCAAAGGTGAAGTATACGGAGAAAAAGAAAACTACAATATTTGGTTTTTTTTTTTTCTTTCCCTCTAGGATAAGCAGTCAGTCTTTGTGAATCAGTCTTTGATATCCGTTTAGGGAATCTTCATTAAACTTAGGAATCCATATAGTGAAAAATAGACTTGCAAACATGATTGTGTTTGACAGTATTTAATTTATGGGAGCTCTGGCAAGCTACTGAAATGATGGAAGGAAATTGCATGGCATTTTTTTCCATTCACCACTGACCATCAACCACGCAGGTCAGTGCATTACTGAAAAGCAAAGTGCTTGATGAGCTGGTGACCAAAGAGTGCAGCCACCAATGGTGTGGACAGCCAGAGCTTCAGCAGTCTCTGGTGAAGCGCAAGGACTCACAGCACCTTGTCAATTAAGAAATATTCCTATAACTTCTATTATATGTATCTTTCCAACTCTAAGTACCTGTTTTATGCAAGTCTCATGAAAAATTAAAGTCATGACTTATCTGCAGGTCTCATCATTTTCATTCACTCGAGGTTCACAGAAAGTAACCATTCAAGAAAGAAGCTATCAATAATATTTATGAAAAATGGAGTCTAATGCTTTTCAGATACCATCTTATAACACTTGCAGATACGAATGAGAGTGCATACTCTGCAGGCTTCTTGAACAAGGTGCTTAGTCTGATCCCAAATACTTTACCTGATTGTGTAACTCCTGAAATAAATCAATGCTTATTGACATATGCTTAAGACAAATGCTTAAGACATATGCTTAAGACATATGCTTAAGACATATGCTTAGCATATGTCTTTCTGGTTGCTTTGCATATTCTCTTTTTCCCTAAGTCCAGATTTTAGAGTTCCATACAAGAGCAATTGCCTCTCTGACACCACAGCAGCACTACCAATGTCAAGACTTGGTGGAAGTTTTCTATTCAAATGTCTAATTTTGCATAGATGTAAATAAGACAAAGTCATACAGTCATTTTTACAGCTATTAGATACATAAAATTAAATATTTTAAAAGGAAATGCTCAGTACCTTGCAACTGGGCTTCTCCTATGCACAAAAGTGATCTTTTCTGCAGATGACTTCATGTGATTTATCTGTTCCATGAGAAGGAGTTGGAGCACAGTAATCTTTCTTTAGTTGTCAATTACATGCACATTTTTTCTCATACCTCCAAATTCAGTTACTCCTTACAGAGAGACAGGAGCAAGATAATACAGCTTTTAAAATAATTGTTTTGTTTTGGGTTTTTTTTTTCCCATGTTTAAATAATGATCAATCACTTTTAAAAGAAAAGTTATGGGAGTGTTTTTAATGTTCGTTTCACAACAGTAAAAGGGAAAGTAGTAGGTGCTGAAATAAAATATGTGCCTCTTTAGTGGGTTGTGAAAGTAAAGCAGTAACACACTCTAATTGAATAATGGATTATAATGGACCACATCAATGTGGGGTTTTTTTCTAAAAAAAAAGATGCTTCTATGTTTCTATGCACTCAATTCAGAATAAGTTATGACATCCTTTACAGAAGTCATGTGATTAGCAATTATTAAAAATCAGTACCTAAAAATTAATCTTAAAATTGGTGCCCAAAAATTTGTCAGTTGGATTCTGGTTTTATCTTTAAAAAGTTGTTAAACAGTATTTTCATAGCAGTCTTTCAAAGACTGAAACACATATGTAACACATATGTAATAATTTTCTTTATAGACTTTTCCATGTATGTGAAAACTAATAATTTGTAAATGCTCAATGAATATTTTGGGTATTGTTTTATCATGTCTGTTTTTACAGCTGTATCATTAGCTTTTTGGCTCAAGTGACTGTTAAATTATATGATTGACATTTGTAAAAATGTCTGTTAATCCTTGCTAACATTCAGGAAAAATGATGACTTTCATATACTTTTTATGAACTACTTATTTTTAGCCAAAATATTTGCCCTTGATAAATAATTGTATTATTTATAACACTGAACCAAAAGCAGAACAATGTAAGAATTTCAGATGAGCCTTTGGATGACTCTTTGGATGTAGAGCTTCTAGGGTGGCCTTGTGCAGGCTAAGAGCGGGGCTTTACTTAGCGGCTTTCTGTCAGAGACTGTTGGTCTTTCCAAGCCAGGTCAGTGAGTTGAATGAGTTTGCTTCATTAGTGAAACTTGCCTTTGTTAGTAAAAGATGATAATATAAATGTGAACAATGAGAATATAAAAATTATTTAGATATTTATACTTACATGTGTCTACATTAAATTCTTTGGTGCTTTTTAAAAAATGAAATATCCAAATTGCAGAATATATGTGACAAAGATGCTAAATATAGCCCATAAGCTTGTACATAAATTTACTATGTGTTTGCAGAAATCTGTAATAGTAGGATGTGTGCCCCACTATGCTATAAGCTGTTCTTAGTGATGTGTGTTCAATACATTGAATGATGAGTATTTTCATCACTGATTATAATTATTTTTCATTGATTAGTGGAGACTTGGTGTTACTGTAAGTATAAAAATATCTTGATTGTAAGTATTATAAATGTCTATATTTCATAAATATAGAACATTATTGACAAAGGAATAAAAATGCATAAACATTTTTTTCTTTTAATGTAGCTAGATAAGAGCATTTAATGTTCTTGCAGTTTAATACCTGCTTGCAAATCCAGAATATGGTTGATAGATCTCTTGGTCAGAATTTTACACTGGAGCATTTTGCTCTTTCTTCTGTGTGTTTTTATTAATTATTCTTGGACAGTTTGGAAAGTATTCATTGGCTTTCTACCACGCTTGTATCTGAAGCCACCTTAGAAAATTCTTATTCCCACTTTCATTCAGTATCTAGCAGAAAATATAAATGGGCTTGCATGAAAGAACATTTGGCAGAAAACTTGCTGCTAAATAGTAGTATTGAAGATTCAAATGGAAAAGGTTTCTTCCACAAAGCTTTCTTGGCTTTTTCAGTTTCTTGCCAAAATAATACTGAAGGCAGGATTTTGCAGCTTGCTGTCTTGTGGAACCAGGGTGGGCTTCCCAGGCACAGTCTGATGCTATGCTTGGAACGAGATCAAGTCTGTCAACATGGATTTCCCTGCGAGCAGGATGCACATTCATTTTGGAAAGAACCTGCTCTAAAGTTAAGGTTAGACTGACTTAATTGGGGTTTTCTATTAGTCCACAGGCAAATTTAGAGATAAGAATGTCCTTTTAAACTATTCAAAGTAGTACTATCTAGTGTGCAAAATGAATCAACAAGTTTTTAAGTCATTTTTATGTAATTCAATAAATGGGACTGTTTGCACATTAACTGGGCTTGGACTTAGTGTGGGACTGCTCACTCAAAGGATCATTTGAGTTAATTGCAATATTTTCTTCCACAAAAAACATATGTAACAAATCCTTGTAAATTTTTACTTCTCATGAAATATTTATTACACAATCTACAGTATAATAACATGAAATTTCCTCCTAAGTAGAATAAAGGTTCTTCATTAGGGTGCCACTTGTGTGGTATTTTAATGTAGGAATACTTGTACTGGGCAGGGGGAGTGAGGATAGTTGCAGGAAACCTGCTTTTGAGTGAATTCTCTATCCCACGAATCTCAAGCTCTACAGAAGGGAGTACCATTCTTTTTGTCCTAATCGTCCCTCTAAGGTGTTCTGAAGAGCCGGTATTGGAAGCATCCCCTAATATTCAGTTGTTATTTGAAAGTAAATTCAGTGCCTGGAAAATAATGTTTTCTTGGGTACATCACCAGGAGAAAAGGTTCCGTGCATGAAGAAGCGCACCTCAAGGATGTGGTCTGGAAGCCTGTCTGGCTGTGGAGGTGCAAACAGCAAAAGATGCTGTTAGCCTTTCTCATTATGAAAAATTTGTTAAACTAGCCTCTGTGGAAAACTAATGTAACAGGGCTGGTATGTATTGACACCACATTAATAACTCAGACTCTCACATCTCTAATTAAGTCTCTTCCAGTGTTTGTGTTACACAAATCCAGCAAAAGTGCATGAATCTTACTCAGAACATTCAGTAGACTATTTATAGTCAAATTGTATTAAGAAAGTTGAGGGCACTTCATTTTTATGCAGTATTTCTGGGTCCTTTCTTTGCAGGCTATCATAGACCAATTCAATATATATCCCAAAATCCCCGAAGGACAGAAATACAGAGAGTGTAAGCAGATGGATTTCTGAAGATCTGAAAATGGTTTGCAAGTTGTCATGGTGGTTTTTTCTTTGTTTTGATTTGCCTTTTTCTTTTTTTTTTTTTTTTTGTAATCTTGGCAGATTTGCAGAATGCAGAAGGTGCTTTTTCTGTTTATTTATTTCTGTATTTATTTATGTATTCCTGAAAAGTGGAGAATGCTTTTTGTTTGTTTATGCTATCTATTTACAGGATGTGCTATACTGGCAGTCTGAAGCAGCTGGACAGAGAGTGGGCATCTTGTGAAAACTTACAAAGGTGATTTTTGCTTCATTAACATGAATATTATCCTGCAGCAGATGAAAGAGTCAGCGTAGATTTTACTGTATCATACATATTATTGAACTAGAAATCTATTTTGGAAAAACATGATACAATGAGGAATGTTATTTAAATTCTCTTAGTCATTTCTAAATTTCACATCTCTCATGTAGTTAAACAGCTTTTTGTAACAGAAGGTTCACATATTCATTTACATGATATTAAAAACGATTTATATTTTTTAAAATATATTAAAGTTTTGAAAAAATCCCCAGCCCATAACAGTTGGAGGGGAATCAGTAACTGATGATAAAAGTCACAACAAATAAACATGAGGATGTGAGCTCTCAGCTATCATTTGAGATGCTAATGCTGTCATTATATAATCTTGTTAGGCTTGTGATGTGGAAAAAAAACTGAAAATGGACAAAAGGGAGAAAGCAAAAGGAAATGCAATATGGTAAGTCCAAAACTAATCAGTCAGGAGAGAGTTATTGCAAACCTAGATCCTTAATGGGAGGAAGCTGCACAGAAGGCAGAAATGACTGAAATGACCTAGAGATGACAGTGACTGTAAAAACGAGGTAAGTGCTAATGATGCAGTACAGAGGGAAAAATGCAAACACACCACATTAGGGATCAACAAATAAACAGTCCCCATGTATGTGGCACCATTGAGACTAGCTTGCTGGCAGACAGTGATAGAAAACTAATGACACATAATGTTCAGAATGAATGTAGAAGTGGAAAGAAAACCTGAGGAAATTGATTAAAATTGGTAGAATTTTTTTTTTTTAGTAGTAGTCTTAAAATTATTGCTGTTTCTTGTAGAACTCACTGAATTACTTATTTTTGAAAAAGAGTAAAATTCTGTTTATGAACTTAATATACTGAGAGAAAACAGGAGTTTTTCTCTTTTTTCTTTCACTATCTTTTGACTATTTCTTTTTTTAGAAGTAATTTTTTATTTTGGTAAATACTTATGAGAAAGAATATTTCTATCCCAAAATAGATCTTTAAATACATAAATATAGATGTACAAGTGTGTTATGGTTTTGGGTTTCATAGAATTTTAAGGCTGGGAATGACCCCTAAGATCATTCAGTCCAACCATTAACCTACTGCCACCAAGTCTACCCTTAGCCCATGTCCTCAAGCACCGCATCTACCGGGTTTGTTTGGGATTTTTTTTTTGCTTTAGTTGTGTTTGGGGATTTTTGCCAAATTACTGATGTATTGAAAATCGCAGTGACTCAGGAAGAAGAGGAGTCAGAGTAATGTCCATGATTCAAGTAGTAGTATATGTCAGTGTATAACACGGGCATCTTGACTAGGTAACTTTGATTCTCTCTTGCTACATTTTCCTGAAGTAAAAATGTGAGAGCCTTATGACAGATGTAATTACATGTTAAAGAAACCCCAATCCAAACCCACATGAACAAACCCTTCTTTCGTTACACCCTGGTTTATTTAAGACGCCCCTGTGTAAGATGCCTGTGCAGCAGCACTCAACTCTCTGCACAGAGTGGTGGCAACCTGCTGGGGTGAAGCCAGAGAGCTCCTGGGTTATGCTGCTTTTAAAGCACTCGGGTATCACAATTTGGTAGCAGCTACTGAGAAATTTGACAAGGCACTCTTTATTTTAATCATATCTTGAATGAAGATGGAGAGGAATCTGTTTCTCTTTTTGATGTTTTGTTGTAATTTTTTCCCCCTTTCTTTCCAAACTGAGTATACAAGACTCTCGTGGTATCCTCACGAGGACCCTTTCTCTGACCACTGGCTGTGGAAAGTAGAGAGCACTGAGTTGCTTTTCTTCCCCCACAAAGAAGGATCAGGACATAAACTCCTACCTGACAGGTACTGGAGTACAGTCTAAGGGCACATTTGAATTTGCTTCAGAATATAGATATGACTGTGTGTAAGACCTTACATAAATTGCGGCTTCAGTTTCCATAGGTTAAAGCTTTTAAATACTTCTTCTGCTTTGTTTTTTCCAGCAGAAGCTGTTGTGGTTTAAGACTGGAAGGTTCCATAAAGTGAATATTTAGATGTGAAAGATGTATAGAAAAGTATTTCTGACTTCTTGGATAAAATATTTAGGAGAAAAAAAAAAGAAGTTACTTTTTATTTTTTTAAGGTTTATTTTTGGGAAGGAATTTTTCAGATAGTATCGCTGAAAGAAAGTGGCCCATGCAAGCTTCTGTACTTAACAAAAACCTGTCCACAGTGTTCATGTGGTATTTTGAAAATTCACCTCTACTGCCTGGTTTGACATTATGAAGTAAACTGAAGACAAAGAAATGAATTTATTGTTAGTGATTGTTCAGAAAGAATGCAAATTGTGTTTTTAGGACCCAAATGGGAAAGTGTAAAAAGCTACACAAGCTTTAATTCATGATTTGTTCATTTAAAGCTTCAGACCATTAAGTACCCATTAAATCACTATTTTTTATGCTGCTAAGTGCATCTCTATCATCAGAATAAAAAGATTATTTTAATTCACCCTGTATCTAATAAAGCATTTTAATTGAGGACATTTGTGATAACAAATTGACTGGTATTGGAAAGTAAATTAATGCTGAGCTCTGACAACAGGACATCTTTGTGAAATTGCTTTTAGCATCTTGTATGTGCATGAAGAGTTGCAATATATATATGTGATTGTGTTTAGGTTTCAATTACAAAGATTCTACACAAATAAAATATTCATTGTACTGGTAGGGCTCCCTAGACTTGCATCCTTCATGCTCTTTTACTGTGGAGCTCAGTTTATCTCTCTTTACCATTTTTTACCATGCTCTTGCCTTGCTGCCAAGGGCCTCTGTTACTTAGCCTGTGTCCTGAAAATGGGAACTAGAAAGTAGATGAGAAGAAATTGCACATTTTCTTCTCCAAGTATATTTTGGTGTTTTCATTTATTTCAAGAGAATATCAAATTTTAACACCTGCCTTCAGAATGTGGAGATTTCAAAGATTCTTTTGGAAATGTTGACATATTTTGCTTTGGCATTTATGATTGAAATAAAGCACTGCATTCCTGAAACTGAAGTGGTTCAGTTTTCTCTCGCTCATGAGCTGATCAGCCTTTCTACTGTCATTATTGCCTGGCCCACAATTTTCTCTGTGGGGCTCAGAAGTATTCCTCCTAGGATTAAGTAATTAAAATATGTGTAGCTAGATAATGACCTGCAGGACTAAATCATCTGCAGGAACACAAAGTTCTTGCTCACTAGCACTAAAAATGTTCAATGTCCCAGAAGGTAGTATTCTAAGAAAATGTGGTTGACAGTCATTGATTTTGAAACAAAATGTGTTGTCCTATTTAATATATTGTTGGTTGAATAAAATTTGGTTGAAACTGACCAAGGCTCAATTTTATGAAGAAAAATTTGATGTTAGGAAAATATTTCCAATTAGGATATTTAGGAAAAATTATTCTAATAGTTCTTAAATTGAATTCTGTATCAATACATTCATCTGAAAAGGTCACCCTCTGTCTCTCAGAAACCCTGCTGGATGGCTTCTGTAATGACTATTTCTCATTAATGGGATGGTTCTCAACTGCAGGAAATAACTGAAGCAGTCTGGAGCCTGGAAAGACAAGTAAAGGGCAATCCTGTAGATCCTGGCTCAGAGACACTAGCCAGTTAAGCAATTATATTTTCTTGGGCTTCTCTGAGTAGCTTTTTCTGCCAGCCCATCTGGTCTTCTCAACTTCTACAAGTTTTCTATTTGAAGCTCTTCCATTTTCCTCAGAGCTTCTTCTCCATCACATTTCTGCTTTCTGGCTCTGTCTTTCCCCAGATTCTTCCCTATTATTGATCAAATAACAGCAACTCATCACTAAGACAAGAGGCCTTACATTTATATGTCAATCATCTGTGATTATGCACTATGCTGTTAAAACAAGTTTTCAAAATATATTTGTTTTTCATCTGGTTTTACTGACCATTGTGCTTATCCGTATGTGAATAACTCCTCTGATAATTTTCAAATTCAGTACCTTTAAACTGTTTTTCAGCTGAATTCAAACTGTGAAGCAAATGTATGTTCTTCCAGTGAATTTAAAGAATTATTGTTCATAGTGTGGCAGAGTATTTTCAAGAAAACATTTGCTTGTTCCTTTAAGTTACTGCATTTCATATTTTTTGAGATTCCGTTAATCTGTGTTTGTCATTTATATAGATAAGGAATGACTCTGAATTTGTCATTTACCTGTTGATGAAAAATCACATAGGGCAGTACTTCAGTTTGCATCAATATTTTTGTTGAACTTGGAGCTTTACTTTAGATTTGACTGTTGACACTATGACTATTGCAAGGTAGAGAGAGGAATATTGTTGTGGAAATTATAAACTGTAATTTAGTTAGATTTAAAAATAATACATTTTCTTAATAATAAGTTAAATAAAGAGATTTATTGTTGGGGATTAATTTAACTTGGCTTTTTTACTAACAGAGACAGAAATATGATCATTCTGCTCAACTCAGCATTTGTCAGGTGGCATCTGGAGTACAGTGCTCAGTCACCACAGTTCACAAACACAGCCAAACTGAAGGATGTCCAAAGGAAGGTCATGAAGATGATTAAAGGGCTGGAGAATCTTCCCTGTAAGGAAAAATGAAAAGATCTAACTCCTTCAGATCTGGACAATGCTCAAGGGACTAAGTTTTCCAGTACCTACAAATAGGACAAAAGCTTTCTTTTGTGGAGGAGCCACATGGAGAGGTCAAGGGGCAACAAGTTGCACTGGGAAAGGTTTCATCTTGATATGAGAAAGGCTTTTTTTTTTTTTACAGTCAGAAAAATCAATTAATAAATCACTGGAAAAAAACTCCCCATGGATATGGTGGAGTCTCCATCACTGCAGGTTTTCAAGAAATGGCTAGGCAGGATGCTAGATAATCTCATCTAGCCTCCCTTTTCCATGAAAGGTCGGACCAGTCAATCTTTTGAGGTCCCTCCTAACCTGGGCTATTCTATGATTCTTTCCTTTTATCAATTGAACCAAAGGTAGAATAAGTCACAAGAAATACTGACGCCCTTAAAGGAAGAAGAAAGGCCACCTTTAAGAAGACTTGTGCACATGTTTTGTAACAGCATCGCTCCAACACTTTGTGAGATCGTTCTCTTTGTATACCGGCTCTTAAAATTCAGTAACTGTAATACAGATACAGAGTTGACTCTGGGTAGCGTGGGTTTTGCATGAGGTTTTTTTGTTCCTAGCAAGGTAGGTAACAGACCTTTTGTTTCCACATATAAAAAAATTAATCTTCTTTCATGCAATGGGAAACTTTCTCTCTCTTAAGACTCACTGCTTTTCACTTTGGGTTATCCTCTCAGACAAATCTTGAGAGACTATAATTGATTTTAAAAGTCAGCAGCAAAAGTATTTGATCTTTAGGTGACAAACTGTCAAAGAGGAGCCCTCAGGATCAGTGTTTAACATCAATGAATTTAGATTCATGCTAGGATAGGCAAGTTACAAAAATTCAAATCCAGCTTTTATAGTGACAGTAATAAATGGAAACTCAGCAAAATTAATCTATTAGTCAACAACGTGTAATGTCATAAACTTGAACAAATGATTATGGAGCAGCTCAGGCCTGAATTAAAACTAAACAAGCTGAATTAAGCAGTATCATTGAGATGGATAAATACATTTATTTGAGTGGATATAATGACACTTACATTAGAATAAAAGCCAAGGATTTAACTGATCTGTTTAAGATAATCTGGATGTCATTACTCAAAATGGGCAGCAGTACCTGCATCTGCATGCACTGCTACTAGTACCAGGATGGCAACTGTTGAACCCAGTGACAGCTCCAGTTGGAGCTAGAGAGAAAAGCACATTTTAGGTAGACAAAGTTTTTAATTTTTTTTCATCAGTTTCACTATGAAAAAAAAAGTGGGATGGAGCAAATAAATTGTAAGCAGTTTTTCTTTGTTATTTGCAGGTAACAACAGTGGGACTATTTACTTTTGAGTTATAATAAGGTACCACAATCAGTAACATTTGTGCTAAAATGAGAAAGTCGGTGTTAATGAACAACTAAAGAAAGAGCCAAAACCTCTTCTTGATCTTTTTCCTCTTTCTCTCATTGTGCTTTAAAAAAACCTGTATAGAAAATTGTAGAGAGTTTAGCTTAGGGCCTCAGTAATGTTCTCATAAAAATATGCAAGCTATTTAGCATCAAGAACACCAAAACAAAGCTGGTATGCAGAATGGCAAGGCAAGTTAGCAAAAACCAAGGTTGAATTAAATTGACCTGGCATGAAAGAGCACAAAGCAGCCTGAAGCCACTTAGCCATTGGAAAGATGTATAGAACACTTCAAGCCTCTTGACACAACCTTAGATAAAACAAGCAGAAAACAGCTTCTAGGAAGACAACCTCTCAGAGCATGTAATCTACTTCCTGAACCATAAGCAATACAAATAATGAGAGGAAAAAAAAATGTGGTTTCTGGGAAAACATTAACTGATAAACTAAATGGTATAGCATGTAGTATTATGTTGTACTCTTATATGCAGTTTATTTTAAAATAACACAAAGCACAATGTTTTAATGCCAAATCTATCAGTGCTATAAAAAGTTGCAATTTTTCTGTAAGGTCAGGTTTTCCAAATTGCACCTTTAACATCTTTATAAAATGAAGCAAAGTGTACAGCATTGGTTTTTTTTTTGCAGCAAGAATGTGAAGTAAAAATATTGGAATAGTCCAACTAATGTGCAAACAGACTAAGAGATATGTAACACTGAAATAAAAATTTACAGTTGTACTTGTAAATGAAGGCTGCCACTTCCTCGGATTTTCTTTTTTTATTTATTTTTTATTTTGTCAAATATGTTAACAGAAAACAAACAATCATTCTCTTTCTTACAGGTTTGGAACAGCAGGTGACTTATTAGCAGCAGATCTGAAGTGCCTCTGGATGCAGAGCAGCAGTTCTGTTTGATTCATCATATTTTGGATTGCACTGTTATAAGTTGAAAACATTTGTAAAATCAGAGCCAGTATTATTTTTTTCTGGGGAATTTGTGAGCCTCTAAAACTCTTTTTCAGATTGCCCATTTTAAAGTGGAAAAATTGATTACTGAGCTTTCTTTCTCAGCCAAGATATACTGGGATGGACCACATTTCACCTGATATCCTTTCTTTTTTCCCTAGAAGAAAGAAACAGCATGACAGATATTGTATACAGGTCCACTTATTTAAGTGAAGCCAGTAACTCCAAAGAATTAAATACAGGTATAAAACTCAATCTCATGTGCTTAAACAGCAAGGGACATAAATGAGGAGCTGCTGTGCAATACAGGAGTGCAAAATGAAGTGTGGATTTAATTTCCATTCTAGGCCCCCATTCTAAGTTTAATCTTAGTCACAGATGAAAAAAGTAACGTACTCAATTTAGTCTACCCATGTAGTTCACTGAAAGCATGAAGCACATTCATGCTTGTCTATGAAGTGTTTTATCTCCACCCTGGGTGTTGAGGGGCTCTGCCTTTACCCATGAAGCAACATCAGTCTGCCTGCAAGCCCTTCTTTATCTGTCATTCTTCCAGTCTGAGAAAGCAAAGAATTACCACTGGGCAGACAGTAGTCATGAGCATCCATGGCTTTAGCCCATGTTACTCAAGCTGATGCAAAACCTTCTCTGCTTAGAATCAGGTGGCTTAAATCTTTCATTAGTGTTCTCAAATCTAGGCATTCTCTGGCCTCCATTAATGCCAATGGAAGATATTTTATTGGTGTGGGGACAAGCTGGCTGGAATCAATGGTTTGAATGTCTGTCTGCCCTCATTCCTTCTTTCCTTCCTTCCAGCCTTCATCTCCTTGGGGGCTTTCGTATCTGTATCTCCAGGCAACAAGACGGAGAGAGGCAGCTAACTCAGACACAAATGACAAGCCAAAGTAAACTAAACAAATCCTGTTCTTTAACATTTGTGAGGCTGTTTTAGAGGGCACCTAGGTGATTTGAGCCAGCTGGTGCCCTCGTAGCACTCTGACTTGGCTGCACTTTCAGTCCCATTTTCAAGGACTTTTTGTTGTTTTTCCCTTGGTTGTACTAAAAAATTGCTGGTTGCCTTGACAAATATTTGTTTCTGTTTCTGTGTAAGCAAACATCTAACATAAAATTGTTTCAGGATTCTGTATTCAGATGACTGCTGTGCTGCTGTTTACCAGAGTTCAAAACCTGGGCAAATAGCAATTTGTTTGGGCTGAATAAGTAATACCTTATTTTAGAGGGCACAAATAGCCATGTAATTATTTTGAATTAAGAAATTACCATATCATTTCAGGCTCATTACATGGGTATTTATTCTCAGCAGATTATACGCAGATCATTACAATAGCAACTATTTTAACTTTTATTTTAAAACGGAAATAGGGTAGTAATGAAAGGAGGGACATGCTTCTGGTGAGCTTGAAGCCCTTAAAAAGGGAGTAACACCATAGCTGCGTTTTCAAGCTGAAAAGACATTATACTTGCATAACATTTTCAGTGAAGACACAACTATCAATGCCTTTTAGTTCTGCTCTTTTTCATGTGGTGTGGCTAAAATGGATGGTAAACTACACAATCATAATGGGGAAGGAAGAATCATTTCAAATTACTTATTGTTTCTAAAATTAAAACAAAATAAAAAAGATAAGATTCTGATGGGCATCATTCTGGTTGTTTCCAACATTTTATCAGGAAACCAGCTAATCTGAAAACCGTGGCAATCCTGGAACCTCTCTCACATAGCTGGGCTCTTGCAATAGGAGGGTCTTGTAATCATACAAGGGAACCCAGAAGCTTTGGGAACAATAACTTGTGCAGAGACTGAGGAACAGGAGCTGAGCCCTGGGTCAGTTTGATAATCTTCCTTCCTACCTGGAAGTCAGGAACCTGAAAGCACCCTCAGTGATTGATTCCTGGGCTGAAACCCTGAGCACCACTGCCCATACTCCTCCGATTGGTGCTCTTATGGCTTTCGTGTGAGCCACAAGATTTGGGTCTCTGTGTGATTGATGGATATTTTGGAGTAGTGGATGAGGCATGCTGAATAGGTATCTCTGCAAAGCTGTTCAGGAGCCCAAGAAAGCTGGTTAAAGTGATAACTCTGGACAAATATGTGTTCAATATACATGAATAGTGTAAGTGAAAACATACCCAAACTGAGTGATATCTGTGACTTCTGTATCCATAGAAAGTAAGAAGTTGTAATTTCCCCAAGAAACAGTCTTGGCATCAGTTAGGATATCCATATATTTTAGCATCTCAAACAGAGCAGTTTGTTAATGCTAATCCACTGCCATTTTCTCAATGTCCACCATTCTACTGTGCTAAATTGCACTGGTATGGCATTGTGTGCTTCCCCCTTTCTAGCTAGAAAGAAAGCTCTTTTGAAAGCCTTCAAATTCTTCCACCTCTCACTAACCTCCCTTCTTATATTCCTCCAAGAGAACCTGACTACGAATAGCTGGATCAGCAACCTCTGAAGGGCCTGATCCAGCAGACACAGGGAGTCTCCAGGCCTCTGTTACCTCCACTGCGCACAGCTGGCCCGAGTCCTCCACTTACCTGCTTCAGATTCCTCAAACAAGAGTAAGATTGCACTCGGTTTCCTTTCACAATTATAAATGCTTATTTAATCTCTCTAATCTCAGCACCAGCTGGTAAGACAAGCACACAAAAATGTGAGAAATATTTGCTGTGAGGTAGAAATACATCTAGTCATAAAGTAATTGCTTCTAAACTGTTAGTCATTCATGGCATGATTCTAATTGCATTATACTTAAGGGATCATACCGAAACAGACTTCCAAATTTACCCTGGAGCACTTTTTCTGCAGTATTGGATTGGAAAGCTGTAATTTGAATAAATGAAATGAGTAACTGAAGACAGACTTTCCTTCTTCCCGATATGTCATATTTAAAAAAAAAAAAAAGAAATGAAGAAAACTATCGTTTAAGTAATTAGCAAGATGTTGACGAAATGCAGGATGTGTGCAGCAGGTATTTTATATCTCAGCTGAAATCAAATTAATAAAACAGATCTCTGAATAAGCATGCTAAGATGGTTTTCAGAAGGGAAAATTCTTAGTTTTATATGGTCACCTGAAGATGAAAGAGGCAATGAGAGAAGAAATGTTCATGCAAGCCTGGCAATAGCCTTGTTACTCATTTGAGAAAGGGAGAGCAATAATATTTAAAAAGCCCTTATGCTTATTACAGAGCTGTCAGACTGGGTTTGGGAATAAAGGAGGTAACAATTGCTTTTGCTCCTCAGCACGAGCAACTAAAAGAATTGTTGAGGGATAACAGTGTTTTTCTGTGCTGTGCAAAACCAAATTACTGAATTCTACCTCAGACCCTTCTCCACTCCAATGGGAGCTTCTCATCTGCTCCCACGAGGTTGCTCTGCTTGAGGTGCTTTCCTCAGCCACAGTGGTCATTTCCTCTAAGTCACAGTTTACTCCCTACCATGTAGTCAGAGCTTTGTTGAAAGTCATAACTGTCATCTTTTTCCAGTTCAGTGTGTCCTCTTCTTTGGTTTTGTTCCTGTCTAAATCTGGCTTGATTTCAGTTAATTCAGGTCAGTGTATTCCTTTCACAGATGGTTGGAAGCAGGCTGTTTTCCAAAGGCTTTGAAAATGGGCATGTCCAGAGAGATTGGGCTGCTGTTAAAGAGATGAACATTAATAACAGATGTTGATAAGCTACATGTCTAAGAAATGTTTGTTAGATAAGTCATTTAGTGATAGACCATCCTTCTATGTGGCTGTCACTCTTCTCATTTGTAAATTTACCTCCAAAATAAATCAGCTCATTCCTTTACTCCACACTCAAACTACTACTCATACTTTCTACTTCTCAAACCCACAGTTTTTCACTGCTGGGAAGGAGAAGCATTCTTTCAGTGTCCTCTTCTCATCCCTGATATTTTTCAGTGTAGATGTGGACTTTCATAGAGTCCCAAACAATCTATATCAATAGATGGCAGTAGCTGAATCTCTTCTAAAAGAGCATATGTGGGAAAATGTCATCATTGACTTTTTCTGTAAGAAAAAAAAAAAAGAATGCACTCTTTATGGATAAAAAATAATGCAAATTATTTCATAAATCAGAGACAAAGTATAATTTTCATTTTTTTCTTTCATTCTCAAATATGTTGATACCAATATGTTGCTTACAACACCAACAAGTTTGCTGAAAGCCATAATCTGAAAGACTCCATGTGTTCAAAAAGGGATCAGAAACAAGGATCTAATCAGTTCTATGAATCTTTCATTGGAACCTAGTTGGAGACTTATTAAATGACCATGATGTTCACTTAGAGACAGATTATCAATACCTGCACTATAATTTTGAGTCAGGAAGTCCTGCATCCCAGGTGGATTAACTTGTTTTGGAATGTCCCCAAGTGTTTTACTAATGCAAATCCACATATTATATTGCACTCTTGTAAATACAGTTTAATTTCATTAATAACATAGTATTCTGAACACATCTTATTGGTGTCTCAAGCTTATATGAAAGTAAAATGTCAAAGTAGTCTGTCATCACCATTGTTTTAATGGCGCAAGTCCCCAAAAGCTAGTCTGTATAACCAGCCCTTATCAATAGGAATCTGAGTCAAGAAACAATTACTTTAAATGCCCCTCGGCATTCTACTAGATGCTATCTTCTTTACAAAGACGTCTTGAAGAGATGTCCTTTTTGTTATTGAGAGGCAGTCTGCAGTATTAATTTACTAGAGAAGGCATAAACCTAAAGAAATTCATAGTTGGAAGTTATCTCAAGACATCATCTAGCCCATTCTCTGTCAGTGAGGGACAATCAAGAATACGTACAACTAGCATAGTCCTCATGTACTGACCAAGAAAGAAAATTCCCCACAGATGTTGCATGGCCAGTTGAAAAAAAATAGAAATTGCCTGACAGTAGTTGAGGTTTTCCGTAATACCAAGCCTGACTCTTCTCCTCTCATGACTTCTACTTCCTTTTCCGTACTACACAATTTACAAATCATCATTGTTTTTCTTTGAAAAGTTTAGACAAAATCAAAATCTGTCTTCTTCCAATGGTTTGTGCATATGTATTATACATTTTAAGTGAAAACTTGGTTTGAAACATCAGACAGATTTTTAGATCACTAAGATTTTTCTCATCGGAAGCAAAATGTCACTGAAATCAGCATAAACCAGTAAATTAAAGCATATAGCTGCTGATGTATCAAAACTTCTTGATAGGAAAAAAATAGCCCTCTGGCAGAAAATTTCTGAGCCTTGTATCATTTAAATACCTGGGTCTCTGGAAAGATTTTGTGTCTTTTTGCAAACACATCTCTTTTTATCTCTTTTGTGATTATTTAAATTCTTTTGTTTGCAATTCAAGGTTTTCTTTAAATGTTTAAGGGATGTTACAGCAAGAAGCATTCTGAACAGATATATTTTTGTGACATACATTGCTGTTAGCAGTCTGGAGAAATGCACTGCCTGGTAATTGGCAAGCCAATATTTTTGGATTTCTAGTTCAGTTCAGAGGACTGTAAAATGCTGTAAGCTTACTCTCAGTATTATCTTACTATCAGTATTATCTAAGCTCTGTGAACCTCGCTTTAGCAAAACCATGTTGCATGCTCCAAAAGAATCCTTTTTTTTTCCATGTTATATTTTCCATCTCTCTGCATAGAAATGTATTAGGGCAATTATTTTTTGTCTGCTATTACAAAATTACATGCTTGGTGCTATATAATTTTAAATCTGTCATTTAATAATGTACTGCTAATGCCTTTTAAGGCTTTGAAAAGTATGAAGCACTTCCAGGCTCCATTGGCTTGGTTACAGCCTGCCCACCTAGACCTAAAATACAACTTTCGATCCCTCAGATCGCATTGTAATGCAAGAGTACAGAAAGGTGCCACCGATGGACAGAGACAAGAAAGTAAGGAAATAAACCCAGTTGATAGGTATGATTGGTGGTTTCCCCAACAAAACAGTGACTTTGGAATATTTTAGAAATGCAAGTTACTCTGTCTAGATTTGCTAATCAGTTCTTTAAGAAACAGCACAGATAGCTTTTCTCTAGGGCATCAGCCAGGAGGAAGTTATCAAGCATGTCTTCTTGTCCACACCACTCTCCAGTTAGGCTAGAACTGCAAATGTGTCTACTTATGTAATGATATTTGCACTCATCATTCTGGTCTCTTTTTTTTACAAGATACAAATAATAAAATAGGTGGCCACGTACTTCTGCAAGCAATCTAAATAGATGTGCTCTTAATCCAAAAGTGGATTTTACTTGCATATCTACAAGATGATACAGTGCATTCACTGTATGTGAGATACATTTTTAATGGGAAAAAACCTCCTTAAATGAATGGGTAAAGAATGTTATCCATAATTTTCCCCAAATTGTAATACATGATTTGATTCAAACATCTGTCAGCCACACAGTAGTTCATTTTCCTAAACTGAACATTAGAGACAGCTCAGTAACAGTGATGTTGCTCAAAGAAAATTGAGCACCCACTGTTAAACAGGGGAAATAATAATACTATTGTCAGCAGTGTGGAAGTCTAAATTCCTTCTTCTGTTACCAGGGGTGTGTCCTGGTCCCCCTTCCTCTTCTTGCACAGTGGTACTACCCACAATTTTTACTGTCAGATTAAAAAAAAAAGAAAAAAGAAAGACAGAAAATAAAGAGAAAAAAAAAAAAAAGAGATGTTTTAAGTGGCACATGTGTTTTTTCTTAGTTCTTTGAAAGTCCAAAGCTCGGATACAATCATATCCAACAAGAACTGAGTGTTGAGTGGAAATAAAGAGGTTTAGCTTAATGAGATTTACCTCTATCTGCTTATAGTATCTGTCTAGAGCAGAGCCTCAGTTGTTAAGTTGTAGCCTGAGCCCCATTCCCGTTTTTCAGAGTAACCTCGAGTCACTCTGTGAAAGTTTGTGCTTCCTCTGCTATGAAGAATTAAGCAGTGTTCTTCTTTCCACAGAGATTTACATAAGAAAATCTGTCCTTTCTTAATATAAAAAGAAAGAATCTCCAAGCTGCTAGAGGAGAAGGTGAATTTCCAAGGACTAAAAACCTCACAATCAGACATCATAATAGGTGAGCTTTAAATAAACTTCTGTGATCTGTTTTCCCATGATAACTATTTTGGCCATGGAGTTACAGAAAACTTTTCTGTAGGAAGAACTTCTCGTCCATAGTTGAGCACCTTCTCCAAAATGCATGCTACATCATTCTGGTATATACTTGTTATTGACAGTGAAAACAAGATTCCCTTTTCATCAGATGGCTAATATTAATTGCACAGACAGAGACTGCAATATTATGTGCAGGACTGTATTTAAAAATAAAATCTATTATCTTGTTCCAAACCGCTTGTTATTTCACATCATCAAGATTAAAAATAGTCTGCTTCCTTAAATGTAAATACAGGTGTTATGTAGTTGAAGGATCAAGATGGTGTTGGCACAGACACACAACCACAATTATCTTGTACCATTTAAAAACACTTAAACCTTTAGCTGTAAGAAAAACCCAAAGAAATATCCACCTGTTCCTATGTTTTCTTTGGTCAATTCACACATAGAAAATTAAATAGATAAAAGGAAAGGGGGTAAACTCATAGTACCGTGAGTTATCTTTATTTCACAGCATCTATTTCAAATCATGCTGTTCTTGTAGCTTTCAAATTACAGATGGTGGTTGCACTATACAGCTTCTGAAAACATCATGTAGGTTTAAGCACCAGACCATCAGAATCCCAGCTGCTAGCTAGCAATCAAGTTTTGATTTAATTTAATCTAATTTTTTCCTTTCTAATTATTTTTCCTTCCACTAGAGTGGAGACAAGTTTAAAACCCAAAAAGTAATATGAGAATATAGAAGAAACATAGACACCACTATCGACATTATTTTTTCTCTCTAGACTCTCAATCTGCACAGATTCACAGCTTCTATTTTGTGAGGATTATTGGGATGATGAATAAATGCTCTGAATTTTATTTCAGAGTCTTCAAGTCTACTGTCAGAGCTTTCAAAATAGTAATTTGGATTTGGAGCCTTTCACAGGACTTTGGCAGCACTGCTTGGTATTTTTCTACCAAATAGATACCTTTCCACAGAAGCAGTAATTATGCAAGCAAACCTCTTACATTATGACAACCCATCACCGACAGACAGAAGGTTGCTGCATCTTTCTTTTCCCTCCTCTTTTTTTATTTCCCCAGCAAATTGCACCAGTAGGTACCCAAGGCAGGACATACTCAAGTTGAAATAAAGTCTAAGGATAAAGTATGGGATGGGCTTTGTAGGCATCATTTTATAGTAGCTTGTTGTGGTCTGTATTTTCTTAAACTGAGTCATGAATGGTCAGTAGGATGAAGATCTTAAGATATATCACGTTTTTCCTGATGCACTTTGTCCTGGTCCACATTCTACTCATGGGAACCTACTAGGTGCCAACCAAAGGATGAAAAACAGCCATTTTTCTACTCTACTCTGTTAAATCTCTTGAGCTAGTTTCTGATGACTACTAATTTATGAAGTGATGAACCAGGTCCACGTACACCTGCTAGGAGTATGAATGTCCACAAAGTAAGAGCAACATGTATTGGAAATCTCAAAATAAATACTTCAGGATTTGGGAAAGTGCTGCATTTTATCTCCATCTTTCTCTCTCAAAGTACAGATGGTGCCAAGGGACTTTCCCAGCTCTTGGTGGGAACACGTGCACCAGCAAACCCCAGAGACTCTCCAGATCCAGAGACCCCAGGTACAACTCAGCTCTTTATTAAGAGGATATCTTCTTTCCTCTCCTTTCCCAGGTGTCTTTGGAAGGGAGACAGCAAGTCAGAGTATGCTTCAAGCACATGCCTGGTGGGAGGAGAGAATCCTGGAGCATGCAGTGGAGACTCTGCCAGTCAAGTGTTGATGTCCCTCTTGTCTTCTCTAGAATAAGGACCGTTGGCTCTGAGATGACTTCTAGGAGTGCTTTAAATGAGTTAACAAAGACAGGTGATGTGAATACATATTATTTACTAATGGTTTCTTCAACTCATTTTTCTATCCTTCCCCCAGACTGACCTGCTGTCACGTTTATTAAAATCAGTATGCCTCTTTCAATTTCTCAAAATGTGCTTTCTTTATAATTACAAATTCTAAGATCCTGCTAATGGTATTGTTTTAGCACAAAGGGAGTTTTGCTTTGGTTGTAGTTGTGTGCCGAGGTACCCAGAGGCTGTGGAAGCAGTTCTAATATTATTGTTTCAATCAAAATAAATATGATAAAGACAGAAAGAAACTCATTAGCTAAGAACCTTGAAAACACATTCATGTGCATGCTTTCTGTTAAAGTCATGAAACTGCAGCAAATCTAAAAAAAAAAAGTAGCAAATGAAAATTCGATATTGCGATTAGCTCAAATATCAGAAGATACGTGTGGCTTGTCAGGCCTTAATTAAGCCATAGGTACTTATTTCTCTTTCCTACTTATGTTTTGCTTTTATCAAAGATGGAAAGCTTAAAATGCTTCAGGATTGTGCTTTGCCTCAGCAATGGCTCTCAGAACGATGGCAAGTCTGTGGTTTTCTGGGAATTAGCTTAGTGCATTTGCTGGGCCTGGAAGTCATGTACTGTAACTAAGGCGATAGGCTGTTCACAGGTTTAATTCTGTACGGTTCGGGGAGCCTCCTGCTAAGTGCTTGCTTTTAGTGGATCTTGAAGGACTTCAGAAAACATGAGGTATGCAGGTTAAAAAAAAAAAAGGGGAGGAAAAAAAAAAGAAAATATACACAAATCCTAATGCAAATACTTTGTTTGCCATCAGCTCTGCTAAGTACAGATGGCATGTTACAGCTCGTTGCTGAAGATGAGAACTGAGTTTTGCAGCAATACCCCATTTACAATTTTCAGGCAGGGAAAGGATCTGTTTGCTGTTTAAGCTGTTAAAATATGATATGTAAGGGGACTTCAATTTTCTTTTCTCAGGCTGCAAGAGTAAATAATATATATTACGTATGACACCTATTAATAGTAGATGTATGATTTTCCTGGATTCACCAGTATATTAAAATGTAAAATGTTTCTTGCTGAGATTAAGGTTAAAAAAAAAGGGGGGGGAGGAGAGGATGGGGAAGGAAGAAGAAAAAAGGAAAATATAAAGGATCCTTCAAGAGGTTTTTTTTGAGTTTCAGGCAGGGGTGCTTCCTGTAGCTGTGAATGTAGTCTTGGCTCATCCCTCCGAAGCCACACTTGGATGCTCGCCCATGTGGAGGAGAGTTTTGCTATCTCTGCCACACAGTCCTTCACGTGAGGAGGCTTTTCTGAGAGATTTGAGAGAGTAGTGAATAAGACCAGTGGAAGAGTTTGGCAGGCTGAGGAAACACACACACCCCAGATGCAGCCAGCTGGAAGCCTGTAAGAACAACTTTCATCAGTCTACAGAAATATTCTGATTCTCAGCTTTTTTACCTCTGTTTCCTAAAGGACCACACATGCTGCTTTGTAGAGAGCTTGCAGTGAGCACGCACACCTGTCTGTTGTACTTGGTAGCATTTTTACCCGTCTTCAGGAAAGCAAGAGCCAAACCCCTGTCCTTTTTAGGAGAGAATCTTGTGGGCATCTCGGGATCCATTGCTCAGGTAGCAGGTAAAAAAAACAGTGCAAATTGCAGCATAGTAATCACCTCCTAGTTTGCCCCCAAGAGTGTGGTTATTCCTTGTTTCATCATCTCTCTGATTTACTCACATGGCACCTTCCAAGACATATTTTATTTTCAGTTTTGTTCATTTTTCCCCCTATTGGTTAAAAACTCAGGCTAATTTATAGTGCAAGACAAATGGGGATTCACTTCTTCATAACAATTTATTAAGCTATGTAAAGATAGCTCTATTTTAACAGTTTTTAGATTGTATCTTTTACCTTCTTGAGGAGCAGCAAGTGAAATGGTTTATACAATGAGCTGTATCTGCTTAAACTTGCGAGATCACAAGGAGGCGTGTTACAAAACAATGCAGAGCTGTTCTAGGCAACACTCTAAATTTATGGTACAGTGATGCCAGATGACAATGGAAGTGCTTAGTACATCAAAAATTAATACCTAGTGAGTCCAGGTTTTTATGGTGATGATGATAAGTATTCACTTTAAGTTTGAATATAATCCGCTCAGAACAGCAGTTTACTAAATGTGCTAGAGATTACTGAACAAAAAGAAGTTGAGGTCATGTTTGGGTTTTCATTGGGCAAATAACTATCATTTTCTTCTCAATCAAAAATAAAATTGCAATGTTACAGGAGGTACTCGGGTACAGTGCATACAAATGGGAAGTTGATATCTGCGCTCTGAGCAATTCAGAGGTATACAGAGGAAAATAAGCATGCCACCCAATACTTACTTATGAGAATAAATATACTATATGACTCCAGGAGCTGTTATTTAATATGAAAATACTGACCAGACTTTGTAAGAGGTGGTAATGCTGTTAAGCCGTATTGGACAGCTGCATTAGTATAAATAAATGCACACTGATGTATGGAGGTGATAAATGGACATCCGTTGGCAAGAGACATTCAGCCTCTCTCTTCGCAGGGCTGATTCAAAACCCAAACCTTTACACTGTACTCTTAAATAAAAATTTCACAACCTCTACCTTAGAATCCATTTGTCATTTTCATCTCATGTACCTGTTTTATTTCAAGGAACAAATCAGTTATAAATGTTTATTTTTAATAATGAATCACACTTCTGGGAACGCTTAAACAGAACTTGTGTGTGGTCTATCCAGTACTCTGCATGCAGCTCTTTGCATCAAATGAAAAACACACAACTTAATCAGCTGTAACCTTAGCTGTATACCAGGAGGGCTGTTGATCCTAAATATGAAGAAATCATTCTGACTTTATTTGTTTATTATTTCAGATTTCAGAGTCTCACACAAAATGTAAAAGCCATATAGTTTATTTTAGCAGCAATCATAAAATTGAATTATTTGTTTTTAGACATACTCTTTGCTAATTTGTTATGCAATAAATTTATTTCAGTCAATTTTGTATCTTTCACCACAGCTTCTCATATTCATTTACATAAAGGCCCAGACAAACAACTAGTAGAACTGAGAAAGCGTTCAGCAGACTTGTCAGTGGCATATAGTGTACCTTGGCTAATTAGGTCACCATTTACTGTGGTTAGGTGCAGTTTATTCAAAGGGCAAGGGAAGTATAAAGAGAGACACCTATGGCATTTGTGTTAAACTATGCATTTTGCTCCTCATTTTCACCCCACTTCTTATTTGAGAAATTGTTCTGCCTGTGTTACTCAGGAGATAGTGTAAACCCGGGGAGAAAAGAGAAGGGTGATGTTTTCTTGGTGTTGAGAGTAGCCTCACAGAATAAATAAATGTATTTGAAATAACAACAGCCTGAAGTAGCACGTTACTTTCCTCCCATTGAGTGGCACTGGGGGAGAGGCAAAAGAAAACTGCTGAGGGTTTTGAATATTTAATGATGGCTGAACTAACTTGGAATGAGCTGAGGAAGATGAGAAGTCAAAGAAGTTAATGCTCCCAAAATACAGCAAAGCTCAGTAGTCCTTAAAAGCAATTAAAGAGCTTTTACCATCTGTTAAGTAATTACCTATCATCATTAGTTATTAGAAGTAGGAAATGATGTAAATGGCACAAACATAATATAAAAAGAACAGCTAGGTTTTTGTGGGTTTCTTGAACGAGGTCATAAAAATTTGGTTATTAATGCTGAAATAAAAGTGACAAACAATTACAGGCAGTTTTGTAGCTGCTCTGCTTCAAAAACGAAAGGATTACATTTTTCCTAACAGTAAATATTTTGCTTGACTCTTGTGGTTGTTACTAGTACGATAAGATGTTTATTACAATATTCATCTTCAAAAAACAACATAAGATGAAGAAGATTTAGGGTTTCTAAATTCAGTGCATTATAGCTCAGCTAAAACCAATTATGGAAAACACAATTTGAGGATCATGACTTGGAACAGATTAAACCCAAGTAACTAAAAACCCCCAAAGCTGTGTGTGCTCTTAAGCTGCATGAGTCTATGCACAAAAATATGCACATATTCTTTCTTATATATCAATGCAGACTCCTATTTCCCTAATCTCTAGTTCTAATTTCTTTCCCCCCTCTTCTTAGTCAAAATAGTTTCCCTAAAATGTTTTTCCTTCAAGGTATTAGCTGCATGTCTTTAAACTTTCCACAAGAATTTAAGTTTTTAGGTATGAGGTTGCACAGAGATCTTTGGGTATGTATTTTGCCGGTTTTCAGTCTTATTTCATCCAGAGAATGGGCGATGATCCAAGTTGATAAATCTCACTGCAGGTTCATAGTATGTATTAGAGTTATACAAATGCATGGAAGGTCTGTTCTGAATGACTTTTAAAGTGTGCCCTCAGAAGTCAAAAAAATACCAAACCACTCTTCTAAAAAACTATGTGCTTTTCCAGCAAGGCAGGATACCTCTGTACCAGTCAAGAAAATTCAGCAGGGTGCAGATTATTTTGAATGTGTTTAAATTTGAAATCTTGTAGTTATACCTGTTCCTTCTAAGGTTCTTTGCCAGAAAAATCCTTGCAGACACATTATTTGGCCTCCCATAAAACTAAAATTGGTTGCAATTAGCAAAGTTCTGCTGGGGTCAGCTTGTGGGGGCTGAGTTTGCCCATCCAGCAACAGAATGAACGCCAAGAAAATAAATTTTTTCTTTGGTAAAATTGCTTGGCAGTTTGTAAAATATCAAGAAAGTCCCTAAGTAGCAAAGCATGAGCTGTAGCTTTGTGCAGGTACACAAATGACCTGTCCTGGCTATGTAATTCGAGACAGCAGCATGAGAAATTTAGAGGTATCAAAAGCAAATGATGCCCAAATGAGTGACCTCCCTGGCCATAGACTTGTACAGACAAAACAGAAAGGAAAGAAACTGTTGAACCTTCTAGAAATCAAAGATAAAGCCATGTATGTCCATACTGTCCAGGCTAACCATGGTTTATGGCTGCAATAACAAGATAACAGCATGAGAAATGGACAAGTCTCACAAATTGTGACAACAGATTAAGAAAGCCATGCAGTAGATACCAAAAAAAAAGAAGGGGGGTGAATGTTAGGACAGCAAAAACAGGCCCACTGAGCTAAGAGCACACAGGGCAAGCCATGTAACTGGGAGAGACAAGAGGTTTGAAAGGGATGAACATGGGAAAAATGTTGTAAATGAAGTAAAAATGGGTGCTGCTTCAGGATTCCTTTCCAGCAGCTCCACGCTTAATACAGTTGTTCCCACCATAATGCTATCTGACTTGATTTTTCATCCAAGAGGGAGATGGCCTGTCTTTCCTGACCTTGGGGGATCTTTAGAACCTCATCCCAGCACTGCAGATGGGAGCACCTCAGGGGCTGAACAGAATCATGTGCCCTTCATGACCCCCTGCGAGAGGCTGGTGGATCTGTGGCTGCAGATCTCAAAGTCTGCCATGTCTGCATGTGTATGTATGGCCTTCTTTATTTCTAGGGCTCTGCTACAAAGTCTAAGGAACAATTGTGGAGTATTTCACTTGGAGCACTTTTTTTCCTATGCATATTTTTATATATATCTATAAAATGTATTATATATAAAATGTTCCACATTTGAAAAAAATACATTTTGGCAGCAGCAAGTCCAAACATTTAGGTAACAAACAGAGGCATTAAGCTTGTGTTGCCAAAATCTTACTCATAAGGTTTTTTATCCCATTATTTTTCCATCTGTTTTGTCTCCTAGAGATTATTGCTGCAGCTTAGACGTTTGATTTATTTCCACCAGAGCATAGGAAGAGAATGTGAGAAGAGTCAGAACTGCTTAAAAACAGTCTTAACTGCTGAAATATTCTATTTATGAAAATACTTTCTGAATTTATGTTCAAAATCCTCCACCTGATTTGCTGAATGAGGAGGAAGAGAAAGCAGAGGATTTTTCTCTGTCAGTACTTCACGTATGTCTGCACTGAATATTTAAATACAGCATTTGCAGTCAGTACAAATTGTTATACACCTTTTTTTTTCCAGTGAACAACAGTTTGTGAAAGATTCCATTTGCCTTCATTAGAGAAAACAAAAATATCGTTTTCATGTAAGTTAACATTCATTTTAATAAAAATGGTTAGCAAGTCCCGCACCTTTGTTGCTTCAAACCCCAACAGCAGTTTTACTGGATATGTTTAAGGGCAGCGTGTTGTCTGGATGATTGAAACCTGGAACAAAGAGGGTATTTTCAGGAGTGAGCACCTTTTAATGCATACTAAAAACCCAACTAAAAGCTGGAGTGGGCAGCCTTTGAGTACCCAAAGACCGCTTGTTCAAGCAGCTTTATTCTGCAGAATAGCTATGTCAGCGTGGACAAGTTAATCCGCTTTTCGACTCCCCGTGCACCTGAAACATGTCTCCAACCCATAAATAATAGCTTTTCGCTGGCGGGGAGCCTTAGTCCTGGAGGCTGATTTATGGACCTTCAGGAAGAGCAAACCAGCCCTCAAGACTGGAGAACCAGCCCTTGATATTTTAATATCCAGGAGCATATAGTAGTGGCAAAGCTGAAACCCTGACTTTCTTGTGTTTTGGGGGACTCTTGCTCCTGGGGGGAGGAGGACCTATCCCACCAGCTCCCTGCTCCTTACCCTGAAAACCACCCAAATTCCTAATTTCACCTCCAAGGCTTTTCCAGACCACCTCCAGCACTTTTCTGCATTTTGATTCAGCACTTGTCACAACTATCTTCTCAGCACCTACCTATCCAGAATGAAACTTACTAAAAAATCATCTCCAAATCTGTTCTCTGTGGACAGGCTCATGGGTCTCTCCTGACTTCTCAGAAGAGGTGAAGTTGATAGGCTTATATTAATTTAGTTGTACTGTATTATATAGCAGTTAGTGTAGTTGTTGGGTTAATGTTGGAAAATCAGCTACTAGTAGGAAGTTTGATGTGAATTAATATGTGGATGCAAATTTAACATGCCTGAAAGTGGAAAAAAAAAATATGTGTCACAGCCATCTACACACAGTCCATGTATGTGTAAGAGAGGTCATTGGGTTTTCTGGTTATTGAAGGAAAAATAATAAATCCATTAGCCTGATCAGAAGACTGTTCATCAGAAATCATGTTTGTATAATAGTAATGCTGTGACTTTGGGGCTCAGGGGTTTGATTGTTTACAATCTTTGTTGCATGATAGCAAATTTCTTGGAAAATATAGATTCTACTTCAGTCTCCACAGCTAGGTTAATAGCCTAATTCTGTCTTTTATGTCAGCAAACAGTTTAGTGTGGTGTTTTGATAAAAGCATCCATGTGAGGATTTAGAACAGGCATGCTATGAAAACCTTGGGTTTCTCTGTTGAGCAGCTTGTTCTTATATGAGCAAAGAGCAAGTAACTGATCCTGACTGAACATCCAAGGTGCCAGGACTCCCTGTAATCCTATGAGGATATCACCTCCTGTAATTTTGTGCTCTTGAATTTGCTTTGTTCTGAAAAATAAGCAAAAATAATTTGAGGGGGGTTTGTTGGTTTATGCTCTAGAAAAAAATAGAGATAAGTTATCTGAGCAATGGTAGAGAGGAGTCTCATCAGGGCATCTCAATGGCATTTGAAGGTAATAAAATGACTGTGAGCTGAGTGAATCTGTGTACTGGTACCAACACCAAATCCCTTGATACATTCTCAGTAAGTTAGAAGCTGCAGCACGCGTGAAGCTGTAACAACAAATGTGTGACAGTTAAAAAGTAAATATCAGAAGTAATATAATATTAATCTTTGATCAGGCTGAATTCTAAATAATTAAAACTCAGGAAAAAAGGGCAAGGAGAGAAGCAGACATAATTGTTGGCACTAATATTAAAAAGCTATGAGATGCCCCATGTGTGCATGCTTTTTTTCTTTCCTGACATGTCAGATTTCATGTGACAGAAATTTATCACACCCAGTCTGGTGTTTTTGGAACTGTTCAGTTTCTAATCAGTTAATGATAGTAGTTGGCAATTGTGAGCCTGATGCTCAGCAATAAAATAAATGTGAGCACTACTACTGTGGACTGGGGCATGTTATTGGCCCGTGGTGGAATGTGATGGGACCTGCTGCACGTGGTGGGGACTGATCTTCCCTGTCTAGCACAGCAGTGATCAGCTTACCATTATGCTTTCAACTGCACCACAAGTGCCTTTAATTGTTGTTTTCAATCCTTGCTAGCTTGAATTTGGACAGGTCAGTGGGACATACAGAAATTCAAATTGTGAAGACTATCCTGGATTTTAAACAGCCTTTTTCATGGTGTAAATCTACAAATATTGCTATAAGCTTTCTCATCTAATATCGCTTTATTTTTTTCTGTTCTCTGTTCTGTTATTGTAAAATTGGAAGAAAGTATTAGGTTAAGATGATGAGGTATTTGAGAGTAATGATTTGTGGAGGAATGAGGGAGAGCAGCGGCACTCTGTGACAGCAGAAATAAAAGCACAAGCAGGGAATGACGTTACAGTCTGTATCCACCAGAAACAACTCAAATCCACAGCTGCCATGTGCAGACTCAAGGGCTGCCACCCATGGAGTGAGACACCCCAAGAGCTGCACAGGGCACAGCTCCGGAGGGCAAACTTGGGGGAATCATGCAGTGCTAGTGAGGGAAGGAGAGGTGGGGAAGCAGAGGGTGAACTGCTCACCTATGAGGCAAAATATAGCTGCATATTTCCTTTTATTTTACTTATTTTTTTTCTACCAGCCCCAAGCAGGGTCAGACGGGGGTGCAGACAGCCCAGAGAGGGCATCCAGGGGCAAGGAAGGACAATGGAGAGGTGCAAAAAAGGAATGGGAAATGGGAGGAGCTGTCAGACTGGGGTGTTCCAGCTTGTGCATCTTCATCCTGAGCCTGGTGGTGAGGAGGCTGTGTTGGTAATTCTGGATCTGAGGCCCAAAGGCCCTGATGTAAGTGCTGATAGCTCCAAGGTTGTCAGAGTGATTGTCAGCAAGGCAGGAACAGCAAGGTAGGTCCAGCTGGCATCCCCAGCTCCCATCCCAAATAAGTGTGCTTGTAGACTTCCCAACTGCAGTTAAAGAAAGGGCCAGTGGAGGGTGCACCATGGGGGTGCAGTATTTCCCACGACTGCAGTTACTGCTCTGATATCTGTCTCTTTGCTTGTTAGTCCGTGCTCTCCAGCCTGTAGACTTAAATACCTTTTTGTGACATTTGGAGAATAATGGAGCATGCCAACCCAGAACGAGCTCTGAAAGGCTGTCTGGTATGATACGCATGAATCTGAGCCTCTTCACTCTTCTATGCCATCCCTTGCTTGTGCAGACATGGCTTCTGTAGCAAAAACACTAGAGAGAAGTAGAAAAAACTGCTCAAGGAGAAGACTCATACATGTTAGGACAGTGAGGAGAGGGATTAATCCTGGCAGTGGTTCCCTAGTATTTGTTAAGGCGGATGATACACAATGACAATGGCAGCTGCTCCTTTCTGTAGCACTGCTGAGGAAACGTTGCCTGCAGTAGCAAAGCATCTCACTGGGAAGGGGACTCTCGTTCTGCTCTCAGAGAGACCATGGCTCTTACAGCCTTAGTGTTTCTCCAGGGGAGGCTCTTGAAAAGTGTGTGTTAGTGAGGTGTTATGCTTATGTGTGGTGCCACAGAAATATTGTGTGTAGGTTTGATCATACCTATGAGCTAGAGAATGTGAGTTATATATCTCTGAAGGAACATGTTGGAGATTATATGCAGTGCTTGAGGACATGGTCTAAGGGTAGACTTGGTGGCAGTAGGTTAATGGTTGGACTGGATGATCTTAAGGGTCTTTTCCAACCTTAACAATTCTATGATTCTATGATTAGGGGCTTGGGCCTCAAGAAAAGGGTTTAGGCTGTCCATGACTAACGTCAGCCTGCCCAACCCATGTTACTTCCTTGTGAGTGGGATCAATGGTCTTTCCTGCAGTGATTGTCTAAGCCCTTACTTTATACCTTGTGTTTTCTTTTCTCCATTCAAAACAGTGCTCTAATCACTGGGCTACCTGAAAAAGAAGTATTTCCCTTTCACTCCTTTGAATCTTCTGTATTTGACATAGAATAGTTAAACATGAGTGGAAGGAGTGGGGAACAATAAAAAGATTTGATTTCTTAACGCTGGTGATGAATGGTGGTGGTGATGGGAAGTCTTGACTAATTGTATCTAAGCTGGTGACTTGTTTTTGGTGGTGGGGTTTTTTTTTTCCTTCTCTCCTTTCTTATTGAACAAGCTGCTTAAAAGAACCGTAGGATTAAATATTGCATGAAGCGGTTCCCAAGTAAGTGTCGCAGCTAATGCACCAGGGAGTTGTGCTAGTTTTAACTCCACTTCTGGTGTTTAGCAAATGCTCTTGATACCACTTTGACTTCCTGCTTGGCAAACACACAGCTGCTGAGCAACAGGAGGAAGGGTGGAGAGGCACTTCTGCCTGCAAATCAAGCTGGTAACCCTTTCTAGATTGCATAGATCCGCTCTCGGAGAAGAGTGAAGCTGTTTTGTTCTGTCTGCAGAGGGGATTCCTGGGGAACCACAATCTTGCCTACACTATTCACTACTTAAAGCTGACTTAGAAGCAACAAGTTTAAAGAGACAGCCAAGCTATGATGGAAGAAGGCTTTAAAAGTAATTACATAATAAGTGTGAACTCCTATGCACAGTTAGAGTCCCTGAAGGTGTTTGGGGGGTGGGGGGAAGTATTTTATGTGAGAAACCTATAAAAAGTAAATCAAAAATGTAATTAGATTCCACTTTTTGATGCAAACCATGCACTAGTAAATATTTTTACTTTTTTCAGTGCACAGAACAACTAAAAGAGGGCAAATAAAAAACACTGCCAGTTCCCCTCACTGTCAGCAGTACCTAAGTGCTTTGCTGAAGCAGAATGTTAAGAAGGAAATTGAGACAGGACATTGAAAGTCTTAAGATTTACTGAATTTTCTCCCCAACATTAATGTAAGTAACCATATTCTCATTTACTGCAGAATGTGAAGTGCCTGAGCATGCTGAATGAGGAGGACAGCTGAAATACTTCAGACACGGGCTGTGTTGCTTCAGCTGCTGTCAAGGGAAGGCATTGGCTTGTCAGAGTAGTTTCTACGTAAATTGAGTGAGGTTATTTGTGTTTCAGTGGTTCTTAAAAGTTAAAGAGCCTGTTTAGAAGGAAATTTTAGTAAAAACAGCACTTGCATTCCACCTTCCTCCCATTGGGGAAGCAATTAGAAAAGCAAGGGAAGCATTCCCAAACAGCATTATTTAACAGACAGGTCTGAAGTATTTTCTTTCTTTTTTAAAAAAAGTAATAATAATACTGAGTTGATGCCTCTTTTGTGTTTGTATTTTACTCCCTTGTGGTTTAAGAATAGACAAACATGTATGAATCTTTTTAATTAATGGGGCAGAGTCTGACTGGAGGCCTGTGACTAGTGGAGTCCCTCAGGGGTTGGTACTGGGACCAGTGTAGTTCAATGTCTTCACTGATGACCTGGATGAGTGAATAGAGTGCACGGTCAGCAAGTTTGCTGATGACACAAAGCTGGGAGGGGTGGCTGACACACCAGAAAGTTGTGCTGCCATTCCACAAGATTTAGGTAGGTTGGAGAGATGGTCAGGGAGAAATTTAATGAGACTTAACAAGGGCAAGTGTAGGGTCTTGCATCTGGGGAGGAACAACCCCAGGTACCAGTATAAGTTGGGGACTGGCCTGTTGGAGAGTAGTGCAGGTGAGAGGGACCTGGGGGTCCTGGTAGATAGCAGGATGACCATGAGCCAGCAGTGTGCCCTTGTGGTCAAGAAGGCCAATGGCATCCTCGGATGTATTAGAAGAAGGGTGGCTAGTAGGTCAAGAGAAGTCCTCCTGCCCCTCTACTCGGTCCTGGTGAGATCTCACCTGGAAAATTGCATCCAATTCTGGACCCCTCAGTTTCAGAAGGACATACAATTCCTTGAGAGAGTTCAGCTCAGGGCAACTAAGATGATGGAGTGGAACACCTTCCTTATGAGGAAAGGCTGAGGGAGCTGGGTCTCTTTAGCTTGGAGAAGAGGAGGCTGAAGGGTGATCTCATTAAGGTTTATAAATATATAAAAGGTGAGTGTCAGGACAGTGGATCCACGCTCTTCTCAGTGAAGGCCAGTGATAGAACAAGGGGCAATGGTTCCAAACTGGAACATGGAAAGTTCTATCTTAATATAAGGAGAAACCTCTTCACTGTGAGAGTGATGGATTACTGGAACAGGCTGCCCAGAGAGGTTGTGGAGTCTCCTTCTTTGGAGACGTTCAAGACCAATCTGGTCGTGTTCCTGTGTGATCTACTCTAGATGATCCTGCTCGGGCAGGGGGGTTGGACTTAGAGATCTTTTGAGGTCTCTTCCAGCTCCTAATATTCTGTGATTCTGTGAATCTTATTTTGTAACAGTTCATGAGAGTGTTGCTGTTGCTATTTTTTTCCTGTTGCATAGTAGGGAAAAGATTCACATAATAATATGTTTGCCTGTTCATATCTTCCATATTCTCAAGAGCTCAATAAGAAATAGAAAATTCCAAAAATACAAACCTAAATTTGTTAGCATTGCTTTAAGGGGATCTTTCCTAGATAATTTTATACATATCAGTGGGCAATTCAATCTGATTACACTTCCAAGGTGAAGGTTGCATGTTATGTGATAAAAATTGTTGAATTTTGTTATTTAAATCAGAGCATATTCAGTTTGGATACAGAAATTACTGGGTGGAATTCTGTTACTCATGTTATCCAGGAAAGGAGAAGAGCAGATCTTAGTAGTTCACTATGCTCTTGAGATGTATCTTTGAGGATCTGTCAACCAGACTTTGGGAGTTAGGCTCCCAGAGGATGAGAAACGCACAAGTCATTGTCTTTTGTGATGATGATTATTATTATTATTATTATTATTATTATTATTATTATTATTTGCATTTTAATATCACGAGATATCTCTTGCAAAACATGAACTTTATTCACTAGGGTAGCTGAGACTTCTTCTTCAGTTTCCTCTCGTATGCACTCTGCAGTTTCCAGCCCTTGCTGCAGGTGGAACTGGGATTTTACAGACATCTCCCACCCAGGCCATCTTAGCACTGCATGAGACAGAAAGTATTGGGACAACGGCCTATCATCATGTAGTCAGATGCAATAATAACAAATACGGTGTCTGAAAAAAGCCCGTACCATCATCTGTGATTATGACATACTCCAACTTTTGAGAGAAAAACTTTAATGGGCTGTTTCAAACGTTGTGTGAAGTTTGCTAGGACTTTGAAGAGCTAACTGTAAACCAGCTTACAGTGCCATGCACATAGATCACTAGTAACAGCAGACCTTTATGTCACCCACATACTTCTATCCACTGAACTGCAGGAATCGTCAGCAGCAGTAAGTGGTCATCACTTACAGTACTAAATCCCAGTCACAGCCTATTTACCCAAAAGGTCTGACCTTACTGCTCTGGATCTGCTGTCCTGCTCTGTTTCCCTCCCCATAGGATGTCTTGTTGCTCATCACCTCCATTCCCTATTGGCTGTTACTCTTTTGGTCCCTTGCTGTGCTCCTGATGTCCGATGGGCCCCAAAGCTTACAGTGACCAGCAGTTTCCATCTGAATATTTCCATCTGGGTACCTAGGTGACTCCCAACACCACATTTGTTCATATTTATTCTGCTCTTTACAACCCGACTTTCCTTTCTGCCTTTCAGCAGGAACCAGAGCATCAGTTCTAAGGTTTGTCAGGTCAGGAGGTGTTCAAAATCTGCAAGCACTCAATGTTACCAAGAACCTCCCAGACTAAAACAGAAGAAAAAAAACATAATTCTGTCAGTGTGCTTGCCTTATCTTGAAAACATTTTCCTGCTCATTCCTCCTCTCCAGTTAGTGACTTTGTTCATCTTCCCCTCTTGTTCTGTCTTGCACACGCTTCAGAATAATTCAGCCAATTACTTGACTCAAAACTATAGTCATAGCAGCTGCTGTTTCACGCTTTGGAACTCTTTTGTGTAAGAGGCAAGCACTTTTAGCTGTCAGTGATTTTTACGAATGAAGTTAACTTTTACCTGTGATTGATATTTCATGGAAATACCACCTAAGAAAAGAGACCTGGCACTGTACACAAAACCAAACTCCATAAGTCTATTAAAACGTTAAAAAACATATGCATGCCTTGTTCTAAACTATGTTCTGGAAAACCACTGTGTAAGACATGTGACTCACACCTGAAATTTCAGCTGAGATTTTCAGGGGAATTCATATGTAACATCTTCATATGCTTTGGGACTGCCATGTGCTGATAAGTGATTTTATCATCAAATTAGCTGCCGTGGACGTTACACTGCCCATAACATGATCGCTTCACCATCAACCATTCTCTTTAGTTCCCCAGAGAAATGTCACTATCTAATGCCCTTTCTTCTCTTTGCTAAGTTAGAGAAGTTCAATGCAGAGTGCTGGAGTTCTGACTTTGAGATGCACGCTTTTGACTTTTGTATCCTCTTTCTTGAAGAGCCCATCAACAGAGTGAATTTCAACAAAGTCTGCCTTCCTAAGTACCTCTGGCTGTTGCTGTTACTAAGATGTTCTAACTTGGATAATTTCATTTCAGTCCCTTTGTAAAAAAAGATTTGTTTTTCAGACCTTTTCTCCCTTGAGATCACACTGATGTAAATGCGAACAATGCTCTGTGCATTTATGCATGTTCATGTCTTGGAGCCTAGAGGCAGAATTTCCCATAAACGTTTCCGAGTTTCAAACAAAAACAGGTTTTCACATTAAAAGCTCCCTTTTATGTTTGCAAGAAAGCACTGTCTGAGCTGGATGTGTTCAGGCAAAAGCACTTCATTAGGTAATTCTTCTCTCAGCTGTGTGCTCATGGGCGGTTCCTGTTTAACCTCAGAGAAGGATGTACATATGTGAAGTCAATGAGCTCTTGCAGTCCTAGGATTCATCCTTTTAGAAGGTATTAACAACTACAGTAACAAATATAATATTTTTAAAGCTGCATCCTGAAGTTAACAGCTAAAGGCCATTTGATATCTCTGCTCCATTTTCAATTACATCACACTTAAAATGGAGCAGTGTGGTGTCTAGTCCCCACAGGGGGATGTGTGCCCACAGCTACTAAGTTTTTTCAGGAGCTAAAAGGCACCATGTACATATCCAGTACAGATAAGTTTGTAGTCACAATACAATGATAAACCAGTAGTGAAGCATCTGTTTCTCCCCTCATTTGCTACTCACTCCTCCTAAAAACCCAGCCCCCAACCTTTATTTCTTTTTCTATATTTTTCTGTTTAATGATGGCCAGTGCCACGGCATGGCTTCAGCAAGAGCTGCCTGCTTGCATAAGTGTATTCAACAGGGTAGGTTTGACTGGCTCAGTGGCCTGCTTTATATGACTGCTTAAGAGAAGAGTACATCCAGCTTCATCTGCAAAAAGCAGCTCAAATTTTGTATTAATTTATAGCCTGCATAACTGCCCTGTATTGTCTGCAGGTATGGCTTTATTTCAGCCTGGCACTTGGAAATGGTATTGCAGCTGTTGTTCCCTGGCTTCCTGTCATCAGTTTTAAGTTTTCATTCTACCAGGAGCAGAAACGCTATCTAATCTAATAGGAAATATATTTTAGAAGTAAATAACAGAAACCAAAGAGATCCTGGATGTCGCTTTCACTGTTTTGGGGTTGGGTTTTTTTTTCAGACCATGAAGGTATTATGCTACTCGGCACACCATAGGCAGTGGTAATTCTTTGAGCTTCCCTCCCACCCTAGCGTTTATGTGAGGCAGACTAGACATATTGTAGTAAGGTTTTAGACTAAAGGGAAAAAAACCACAGTGGGTAGTATATGTGTAAAGAATATTATTTTTCTAGTGTTATTGGAAAAAGTGTGACTGTTAGATGGTGGCCAATTGGTATCAGAGTTGGAGCTTTTATCTTTAAATGCAGATGGTTTTGAAGACCAATTTACAATGCCAAAGATTTGGCTTTTGTCTATTTAAAAGATGGCTGAAGACTAATGAGCAACAAACTCTAGTGACCTTTTAAAACTTCAGGTATCTTCAACCTGCTGAAAAATAAGTATACTATTTAAAAATCCAGAACTATTCTGTCTTCACACAGAACATAAAAAGACTAAGAGCATAAAAAATCCAACCCCACATCCCACATCTTATTCTGCAGGAGTTATTCTTGAAGATGCAAGACTCCACCCTATATTCCTAAGGGTGCTTACATCTGACAACCTCTTTTGTAATATGTCTGGTGTTATCATTCTTTTTAATAATGACCTGCTGTTATTCAGAAATAGTTGGGCTACAGCATCCCAGGCTATTTTAGATCAACAAAGACTGCTTTTTAAGTCTGAACTGAGAGTGCTCTTTAAAAACCTCTTTCTTTTTTAAAAAGAGTCTAGTGTTCTCAGAAACTTTAGGTTGTACATTTGGTATAACAAGCTGTATGCTGCTGCTAAGTTGAGATTCTTTTTCTTTTAAATAAAATGTTTTCCAAATAAATAGCAAAATTCCTCACATACACTCTGATCTCAGAAGTAGCGCTAAACATCTGGCTTGTCTCTGTAGACTGCACCATGTGGTAGCTGAAATATCTAATTCAGTGCTGTGCTTGTCTCCCAAATATATTCAAAACATCAGCTTTTCTTGGAGAACATTTGGTTTAAGCTTCCTTCACTGCTTAGAGCCAATTCTCATGTGGATACTACTTCTTCAGATCAATATGAAATTATTCAGATTAGAAAAAAGCTGTCAATATTTGCATACAGAACAATATATTGTATTGTAATTACATGTGTAGGAAAAAACCCAATAGCATGTGATAGATTTTAGTTAATTTTACACACACACACACACACACACACACACACACACACACACATTTCTGTCCTTGGTAGAATATTCACTGGCCCAGAAGAGTGATTTTTCTAAAAAAAAGTATTTATATTCCTGAATTCAATCAGCAGTTCTGTTTTACCAAAGCAGACAAAAGTTTGTCATGTAAATACAAAATACAGCCAAAAAACTAAGATCTTGATTGTTGTCCCCATTCGAAAGGCTTTATGTCACTGTGATTTGGTAAAGAAAACCAGGTTGCACCAAATAAAAATTACTGTACATACAGCATAAAGAATAGGCTGAATCAAATCAATTAAATTTTTCTAGATGTGTAACTCGTTATTTTAGGAAGTCAAAATGAAGTGTCACTTAATTTGCCATTATAAGAAAATAACTTTCTCACATATAAAATGTACACTGAGTTGAATGTGTATGCAGCTGTTCAGTGGTTACACTTGTCTAAATTTCTGTCTTCTAAATGTTTCTATCTCATTGATCTTTAAGTTTTGATTGCTCTTATAGATCTTTTACTCAGGAAAAAATATAATAACATTTAAAAATAAGCTGAACTTCCTTGAAAACATTGAGACTCCATTCGAGCTCATCTAACCACACTCCAAACAATATTGGAAAAGCTTCAGAAAAATTCCCTTTGCTTAGATTTCACAGGTGCTAGTTAGGGTGGCTGTTACAGAAGTTCCAATTTTCTCACCGCTCAGGCTACAGAGTTTCTAATTATAAGGTTAATGACCCTTTAGATCCTCAGCTTTCACAGTAAACAAACATTGGTAACATTGGTACTTCCATGCAGTGCTGTGTCCTTTGCTACGATCTGTATGAGCAGCAGGTGGCAAATTGTGAACCACCCAAGATTATCATTAATCCAAGACATGCTTTTTTTTTGCTATATCAGATTAATTGCAAGAAAAGGCATCATACTGAATAGCAATTGATGCTGACCCAGTTAATGAGTGCCAGTGGTGTCTTATTCAATCTGTAATTAAAGGGAAGCTTACTTGTCATTTTATAGAAAACATGTATTCTGTAAGTGTGTAGTTTATTGCTGTTTGGTAGATAATTTATCTGCAGCAATGGGATCTTTCACAATCTTCTGGAAGAGGCTTACTGAATTACAAATTCTCTGCAGTTGCATTGTCTCCTGATTCAATCGCACAGAATAATATGACCCATTGCTCTTATCTGTGTCAATTTTATTGCGTTATATGTATGTCATGGACATGGTTTGTGGTTGAAAAGGGAATTGTACTGCCACAGTATGATAGTGAAAAAGCATAATTAAGAGACAAATCATGAACATCCTTTATTGGTTTAACAACCATGCTAATAGTCTTGCTTTACATTTACACGTAAAAGGTAATTTAAGAGGTAGCCTTACGAAATTTAAGTTTAATTTTGACATCAGGATGCTGTTATAACTTATATAACCTGTAAATGATATAAAATGATCATCTACCATATACCTTAGAGACACAGATAGCAGTAATCTCGGCTGGGGGGAAAGCATCAGTAATCATTCGTTTTGCTGCTGAGGAAACCTTTTGCACCCGGTGAAATGATATATTTATATTTTAAGAGCTTTTCACCTTCATTTGCTGCTCATAGAAACAGCAGCTAGAGGTTTTCACCCAGATATACATATGCCAATAAAAGAAAAAGAACCCCAGCCATAAGCTAGAATATCCCCCTCCTGGTCATATGACCCAGGAGAAAGGAGAGAACTGGTGTAGATATGAAACAAACACCTGCAATTTAAAAAGGGACTCTTCTACCTGTCCTTCCACACATATGTTCATCACTCATGGAATCCTGGGAGCTTTTACAGCTCTATTTCCAGTGCATTTGGGAACAGAGGACTAAAGAAAGATAAAAGACATTTCCTTCCAGGGAACTAACTGCAAATTGAAGTGGTTATCAATACTAGTAATTCAAGTCTAATCAGGGAAAAGTAAGAACAAACATTTACTTTACATCCTGCAATTTATGTTGGGGCTAGAAAAAAAGATTTCTTGTTTTTTGACAGTTGTTTTCCTGTTCTTGACTTCTTATTTGTTTAAAGAAAATAATGGAAAGCAGGGATCCATCTCAGGAAAGAGGAACAATTCTTTTGTCACCTGGGATATAGAGAATCAAGGTGAAGTCCAGGATAAAGAATAGTCGGAGAAAGGTCTTCAGTGTCAGAGATGGGTGCCTCTACAAGAGGATGTATGTTGTGTAGCCTGTTTCCCCAGGTTTTTGGCTAGGAGTGCTCCCTTGGAGTATAACTTTACTCCTGACTGTTGGTGATTATGGATGTTCTGGTTCAAATTGGCCAGTATATTCAATTTTCTACATTAATATATGTTTTAGGTTGCTTAAAAAATGCCTTAAGCCACCTGACCATAAAACTGAGAGAAATTGAATACGTAGTTTTGAAGTTTTGACATCCAAAAAATTTTGAGCAACCAAGTTGAGTGCTTTCATTTAAGCAGTAATTATATTTTGCAGATGAAAAATAAAATGGTACATTTTTCAGTAGGTCTGTGCTGAACTTCAAACTTGAATGAAATGACAAATTTTGACAATTTTATTAATGCCAAATATTATCATACTGCACATCATAACATGTTGTTTAATGCAAGCAACAGCTTCATGTTCTAATCTAGCACTGATTGACACATGTTCCATTTGAAAGTCCTAGCAGGAAATTCTACACACTGATCCTACCATTAAATAGTTCATTACCTTGTACTAGACAGTTCTCTCTGTTGTATTCCATAGAGTAGTCATTTATGTTACACAGCATTCATCTTTAGCTTGTATTTTGCTGATTTTGTATACTTTTTTAATCTTACATACCAGTCCTACTGAGCACCCAGATTACCAGTGCAGATATTCAGCAAACTTCCGTTCCAACACTGGTTTATTTTTATTTAGGAGTTTTTACTCCATAACCAGTCAGCTTGTAATTCTGATAAGCTGTGTCAAGGACTCACCATGCCAGATCCTGTCTTTGGGATATTTTTGGAACTTGTGTGCTCCAGAAAAAATAGTGAAGATATAGAAACGCTATCCGAGAAGACACTGTAATGTGCAACTAATGAGACTGCTATCTTTGTTAAATCAAGAAGTAACAACATTTATTAAAGTTGAGAAAATCTAGAAGCTGACTATCTCTTTGTATTTAATACAAGCAATTATGTATGTTATTTTGATGGAATAGCTTTGACAAGCTTCTCAGACGGCTTAAACAGAATTGTAATATGCATATCTGACTCTGTTACTGTTAAGAGGCTTGGTTGATTTATTAGTACAGTATTGCCTTACGCTTGGTTTATTCTTTGGACATGTTTCTGGAGGGTTTAGTTTCACAGTCTCTTGGGCATTGCATTTTGTTGACTAGCTATCATCTAAACTCGGCCAAGAGCAATCAGATGAGCTTTCCGCCCAAGCTCTGCAAGCTACATCTGTTCTCAATAATTGACAACATAGTAATCCTCCCCCAATACTCCTCTTTGGGGCACGCTATATCCTCATTTGCCCTGCAAATTCATCACTTAGTTGGTTCTGCAGATCAGTCACCTGCCTTGTACATTATTTCAGCAAAACTTCCAGTGCTATGGAAAAGAAGATTGGGTTGTAAAGAAACAGGGATCATTGTGAACAAGAGAAAAACAAGGCTATGAAATTCAGGGAGCATTTAGCATTTAGCAGAACTAAGAAGGCTTGTTTCTGCATAGGCCCATAGAAGTTGTTTTCCCTGTGAAGGTCAAGGCATTTGGATTTCAACTGGTTCCACCTTCTGTACAGTGTCTGTACCATTGTAGAGCTCACATCCTGAAAGAGATTCAGTGATGTTTCTGTTTTCTACTACCATGAAACATAGCGTTAAGAAAATGGGTCACAGGTAGCTATAGCTTCATCATTGTCATCTTATCTCTAAATAAAATTGCAGTAATTAAGAATCCAATGGAGAAAGAGAAGGCAAGCTCCTAGCAACAGAAGGGGGGATGGTAGGTTGGGCTTATATACTCAGCATGACAGAAAGTTACATTTTTTATAGTACGTATGAAATTCTATGAATTAATAATACTTCTGAAATGATAGCAAAGGTTTATGTCTTCTTTCCCATAAAGTCAAACCAGTATGCTCTGAAGATTAGATAGAAGTATTTTTCTAAGGTAACTTCACCATTTTTCATTTTCTAATAATTTCATATAAGTTTGTCTTTTATCTAAGGTGTTTGCATTGTCTCGTTCTACGTTTGTTAATGGATTTCTCTGTGAATGTGTGATGGCTGAAATGCAACCTAATGCAGCAGCTACATAAATTTGGAAATCTCTTGAAAACTGTGGTCCAACCTGTGTACAATTGTGTGTCCAAATGGATTTAGTGTATCATAACGCTCCTAGAAAAACAAAAGGACAAAGAAGATGGGATTGCTAAGGGAGACATTAGATTTCATTTCACACTGGTAATAGTTTACAGATGTGTGCTGAACAAAATGGGATTCAATTCTGCAGCACTCCTCTTTTTTTATTGCTGCTAAGTGATTTCAGTATCAGGCTAAAGTGATATTGAGAGTGTTCAATAGAATGGGGATGAAATCAAGGAACGCTGGAGGCTCAGAGGAGGCCACAAATCTCCGATTGATATGACAAAGCCTTCCAGAGCCATCCCACCTGACCTTAACCTGTCTTATTTAACCTGGAGGCTGCTGGTAAGTACCTAGCAGTGTAAGATATCGTTTCACGTTAAATGGTGCTATGCAGCTAGATTGCATTTTGGACATCAATTGATGTTACCGTAGTTATGGCTTTGGCCATGAACTTACCACTTTCAGAAACATTTATGGCTAAAAGTTTATTGCCCAGCTGTTCCTGACTGGTAGGCATATCATAACTGGGAAATGGTTTAAACCCTGTAACCTTTTGATTTATGACTGTTGAAAACAGAAGTTGTTTGCTATTCAAACAAGGAGGCTTATCTGTAGTCCACAAGACAATTGTCACAAATATTGTACTTGGGTACCACTTCTCAAACTCAAGAGATGGCTCCTTTCTGCCATGATGCATGCTCTGCTTCTGATAAACATGCAGTTAAAAAAAGGTGAGTTATTTGTTCTACATATTTAACAATATTAATTAGCAGAGTATTTTCTCAGTTTCTTAAATCAGATTTTAATTATTTGCGTTGTTTAAAAATGTACAGCATAGGATCCTAGATCAAATTACAATTTTAGGACCCTGAGGGGAACCAGTGGTATTACTGAGAATCTTTCTTTTGGCATCTGCAGGCGTTGTACAAGAACTGAGGAAGAGTGAAAGCAATGCTGAAAAATCCATCAGATAAAGGCAGTTGCTCTGTAAATGCATATGTTAGCGAGAGTTCCACTATTCTGTATTTGACTTCAGTGTAGCAAGGTTAGACATAAAAACAGTAATTTTGGGTTTTTTTTTTCCAAGAAAAATGCAGGAACTACACTGTACTGTCTTTGCTATGCTTTTGTAATCACTTAAACTTCTAGGCATCGCCTCTTCTCTAAACAGTTGTTTAGAGAAGAGGTGATGTTTCTCTAAACTCAGTTGTTGATAAAATACCATGAAATACAAAAAACCCAAACCAAAACAAAACCAACGTTTGAGAGGTTTTTAAATTCATGCTTCATTTAAACAACCTTNTTTTTCCAAGAAAAATGCAGGAACTACACTGTACTGTCTTTGCTATGCTTTTGTAATCACTTAAACTTCTAGGCATCGCCTCTTCTCTAAACAGTTGTTTAGAGAAGAGGTGATGTTTCTCTAAACTCAGTTGTTGATAAAATACCATGAAATACAAAAAACCCAAACCAAAACAAAACCAACGTTTGAGAGGTTTTTAAATTCATGCTTCATTTAAACAACCTTTCTTTCTTTCTTTCTTTCTTTCTTTCTTTCTTTCTTTCTTTCTTTCTTTCTTTCTTTCTTTCTTTCTTTCTTTCTTTCTTTCTTTCTTTCTTTC
>VXBZ01003002.1:1054072-1076773 GCA_013399135.1 Heliornis fulica
ATAGTATTTTACCAGGCTTCCAGGAGATACCATGGGAACTGGGAGCACCAACACAGGGTCGAGCCCACCACTGCTCTCCAGTACATGCTTTAGATTGCAGCTGAGTAACTTCAAGGCAGTTGCTAGAAGCTTTGTGGGTCTCCTATAAAGGAAAAGATAGAGAAGGGAATTTTATTCTAAGCACAGTTCCAGTAAGTGATTCAAGTGTGTAACGCAGGGAATCTGCATTATACGAGGTGTTTGCGAGCCCATCTGCTGGGCTGCTGCTTGCTCAGCATATGCTTTTCCTTTGACTCCAATGGGTGCCGTGCAATATAAACAAGTGGTGGTACATCCCTGAAACCGAGTAGAGGAGAGCGCAAAGAGTAGCAATGACAGTTATTATATGAAAGCAGTTTAAAGCAATTACTAACACTCTGTGCTTAATGAATAATTTAATGCAAATGCCTACCATTGATTCTCTCAGGTGCAATCAGAAGCTCCCTGAAACTGCATGATGCACACTGTTGACTACCTCTTTTTTGTGAAGTTTAGTTTTATCTCATTATTTATTATAATTTTGTAAATAGCCTTTATATTTTACTGCTGTAAGAAAGTGTACAGAATAGGTGGGGGTTAATAGCAGTGACTACCTCTGCTGAAGAAAGAGCTGTTGAAACTGGCTATTAGGGAAACCCTCTTAGGAATAAGGGCAAGTAGATCAATTTTTAAAAGGATGGCAATGAATGTTCCATCTCTTTAAATCTTGAAAGCTGGGTCTAGATACCTTAGCTGAATATATCTTCTGCTTTAGCCTATAAGTTTTTAGATTTGATGTAAGAATTACTGCATGACATTTTCTGGCATCTGTTATATGGAAGGTCAAATCTGTCGATCACGCTGATCCCTTTGGGTCTTAAAATCTTTACATCTATTGCAAAGAAGCTGGCTGCCAATTAACTTCTGTGCTTGGAGTACTGATTTTCAACTGAATGCCTCACATACCTGTGCTGCTTTACATTCAGTTCCTGGAAGCAGTTGAAAAGGATGTTTACTTGCTTTCTAACATCACAAGATTGTTTTTCATTTAATTCTTATTTTTCATTACAATTCCTGGGTCTGTAGGTTTTGTTTTAATTACTTGCTGTAAGACTTTAGTTCTGTATCCTTTTAGCTTACAGCACAGCGAACAAGACGTGAACTTTCATGCTCAATTCATTCCTAAGATTTGAAAACACATGAAGATATTTTGTTTATTTGCCTTTTAATGCGTATTGTGAACTACAACTGATGTAGTATTTTAGTTTCTTTTTTATTTAATGAATTTTTATTTGCTTCTTGTGCCTTTAATATATCACATGTTATATATTGTTTAACCCCTGCTTGTCCATTAACAGCAGTGCAGCTCCCGATGAACTGGAATGAGCTTGCCGATTTAGCTGGCAGAGGAAGAGAGGATTCATGGAGTTATGTTGGTTTAAGATGAGAATGACCTAACATTTGTCATGTGTTGTTTATTCTCTTGTCCTTTGCTAAAAGAGGAGATCTCGTTGTGCCTGGCTCGATTGGAGTTTTTAATGTTTGTGTCACTGCGTATTTATGGAGTTGTTTTGCACATTGTGGGGAAGGTAGTGAGGTTTATGCAGTGATCCTTGAAGATGTTGCATCTTCAGTGAGGAGAAGATTTTCAAAGGAGACAATAGAGGTGATATTGTTTACTGCCAGCGTCACTCTGGAGCCCTTGGTACAAGCTGTGGCCCAGACTGTGAAGCAATTACATAACAAGGATCAAGAGTACAAACATCTGCTCTGAAACTCCATGGGAAATCATAATGGATAAAGGAGAAACCATCCAAAGTGGCAAAAAATGGCTTACAGAGGAGGAAAAGCTACAACATATCTAGATAATGTTCACTCTGGAGAAACCAAGGGTCACGAGACCAAATTCAGGTCTTGCGACAAACATTGCTATGCTGTTTTACTTGTTAGATGTGATAATATATACCAAGTCATCACAGGCCAGAGAATTGCATATGCAAACATTCTTGCAAACCCCCTAATGTTATAATTAATGATGAAGTGGTTTGTATATATAGGTATTTTGAAAGAAACAGGTCAGTGTGCAACATCAAACCAGTGAAGGACTATTTCAGCCCATAAGGTAAGAGTGAAACTTCTGAAGTGGCAGCAAGAATTTTTTTTTGGTTGAAAGTACAAAACAAGATAAATACCATGTTGCCTTCTGGGTCAACTGCCTGTGTAGACTCTTGTCAGGACTATGTCTAACATTTATGCGTACTGCACAATTTAGGATCATGTAGTGCTGCTTTTTTTTGTGTGGTTTTTTTTTTAACCTTGCTGTTCCAGATAAACCGTAGTGAAATGGGGTAGCGTTTTGATTGCTGTAATCATACCTACCACTCTTAAACATTCTGAAGTGTTCTTCATCTCCTAATTTTCAGCTATAAGTAGCATTTATGACCCACTTTTCTCACTCTTGAAATCATAGCTTCTGAAACAGAGCACCATAAGAGGCTGTCAGCAGCCTTTTAAACTGTGAACTCCTGTTACTCAGCATCTCAGTAATTTTTTTGCCTCTTCCTTTGGAGAAGAAGAGGAGAGGAAGCTGTTTTGGATCATGACTGCTCCTTGTTCTTTCCAGACTATTATTATTAAATGTGATAAAAATTTAAGGATAACATTTAAAAAAAAAGAAAAGTAGAAAATTATTGACCCAATTCCTTCTTTATATTAATGGACACTAACTATTAATTGCCTTTGAAAACCCTAACAAACTTTTAAATGTTGTTGGGTTTTTTCCTCTCCTCCTTTGTCAAGTATTTTATCAACAAATTTAATTAAACTGACCACAAAAGAACCCAGAAATAGGAATACAAAAGACACAGGATTTTTTGACAGATATGAACATGTTAATTAGCACTGAAATCAGCCACATCAAAAAATGAACACTTTACTACATATCTATTTTGCTTTTTAGTAAAACTAAAGAATTAGAAAAATACCAAATGTCAAAGAATAAAGTGTTCAACATATTAAAAGAGTATTAGTCAATCTTAGTGATATACAGTTTATAAAAAAAAATATAATGAGAATCTGCATTGTTAAATCTGCCTCCAGTTGTGGGAACAAGAGAATTTATACTATTTTCTAGACTTACTTGCACTGGGTTTTTATGTCATACAGACTTAAGATAATATTTTTTTTGAAAGTTCTGGTTTTACTGGTCTGCTATCTCTTTGCTTCTTATTTCTGTGCTAAGGATCATCTGAATCAAAACCCTTAATTTTCACATGATTTTCAGTCAGGACCTTTGCAATATGGCCAATTTCACAATGACTTTAATGGAAAATATAGATTGCTTCGTATTTGATTTAAACATTGCCTCTATGCCTGTTTTCTTTTCTTCCCTCAAGTTATAAAGCTTGTATGGTTTCCGCTATTTCCTTTCCCCTTTTTCCTTTCCTTTCCTTTCTCCTTTCCTTTTTCCTTTCCTTTCTCCTAAGCTGGAACATAAGAAATTCCATGTGAACATAAGGAAAAACTTTTTCACCGTGAGGATGACGGAGTTAAATCCCGTGTTATTTAACCTAGGTGATCCTGCTCAGGCAGGGTGATCTTTCAAGGTCCCTTCCAACTCCTAATATTATTAAAAAATATAAATAAATAATAATTTGTAATTGAAACAGTAACTGTAGCTGTTATAGCCCATATTTTGCAAACTGTTAGCTTACTTTTTCCAGGGAGGTTCTCACATAGGGGATTTTTTCCCCAGTCAGTCCAGTTGAAGTGAAAGTGACAGTCCTGTTTAGTGATCTTATTTAAAGAATTGGGACACCAAGTCCTTTTCACTGGTGCCAGAGCCAATTTCTTCTGAGGCACTAACAACACCTGAAGCCAGGAGATTTTTATGGAGCCTGGATTCCTTAAAAGCATTTCTTAGTGTTTTTACTGTCTTTTAATATTCTGTATATTTTAGAAATATTCTGTCCTGTAATATCCAGGCACTGCAATGTTTGCCTACCTATATATAAGCAAATGACAATATGGTTTTCATGGATGAGTTAGGGCTTTATGGCAGATGAGGTAATTTCTACTTACTTCACTTACAGGTGCTGTCACTACCTGGAAGGAAGACTACACAGAACAAAAAGGCAGTGAAGAGGCTGTATGGGTATGATATTTCTTCAGAAAACAATTTTGTTGTTGTTCTTTTGGGCTGCAGCTGGAAGGAAGTGTCTGAAAAAGGGAAGCTAATGGACTCAAGAAGGAGGGTTTTTTTCAAACACTCATCCTGAATATGACAAATATTTCTGACTGAATCATCAAGGTGTTATGTAAAAATGGAAACCCAATTTAATTCGTGTTGTAACTGCTTTCAGAGCACTATTTCCAAGGAGTCCTAACACAGTAACAGGCAGGGCTGGTGACAGGAGTTTCCATTTCACCTGTCATGGGTTTTTTGAATGTAGTATTTATGTGTAACTTAGAAAAGCGTGGTTTTTCCTTGCTACAGATGTGCCTCCCAGCTTCAGCGTATCTAATACGCAACTGCACTTCACAGCCTACACACACCTAAACACAGAGTTTGCATGATGCAGATTCTAAAGATGGGAAATGACTGTCTAAATAAAAGCAAAAAAAAAGATAAAAACTAATATGGCCATGAGGGCTCCTCTTATTTTACATGAGGCTTGTTTCATCATTCCTTTACTTCATTTTGATCTCCTGTATTTGTGAGTCACCTTCTAAATTTTGGCCCAAGAATGTCTTCAGGAGAAAAGGCTCAGTGCAATATTCATTAAGTGATGCTCAGAAGAATGGTAACTGGGTCAGTCTCAGTGTGGCAAGCGTGGCTTCTCGACTTTTCAGGAATACAAGTTGTTGGATTTTTTCCGTTTTCCTGGAAAAAATCTGATGTCACAAATGCACTGAGTGTACAGAAACCTTGAGTATGGATTTGTTCATTGAAAGCCATCAGCATGTTGCCTATTTGCAGCAGGGAAAATGAAGTGGCAGACAATTATTCAAACCCCATATGTCCTGACTGCAAAGGGAATTTTTAGGAATACAGAGCAGAATATGCAAATAGATGTACTGGAAAACATTTTTATTCTTCTGCTGTTTTATTGAATTATTTTCATTTAATCCTGTTTCAAAGGCAGTAGTGTCTCTAACTCCCAAAATGAGCATATGGACACTACATGGATCTCACAACTATGTCTTAATATCCAGCTGCTATTCCTGTGTAAATCAGGAATGGCTGCATGTCTGGCTGGCTGGAATACGTTGAAGGAACCTGCTGCTTACCTAAAATATTTCTGAATACTTTTAGTCCATTGCCAATGTGCCTTTGCTGATCCTTGCCGTAGATCACTGATAAGTCAGGAGAGCAAATAGAAAGTGGTTTGACTTTACAGATGTGTGGAAACTGCCTGGAGGGGGCAAAGGGAGCTCACTCTTTCTTCTTTGTCTTTACAGCTCCAGTATTGGCTGGATTGTGGCAATGAAAAAGTCTGGGTGGTTTAGCATTCTTGAAAATGCCAGAAAAGGAGTAATTGGATGACTGGTACACATTGCAGACGTGACTCTTTCATCAGTGCTCTCAGTGAATTAAATTCTTTTCCTTCTACATTCAACTTTAATACAGACTTTTTGATTTCACTGCAGATGGTTTCACCTTTGAGCTAAGAAGCAATCTGAGTTATAAGGTATGTATAATTGGGGCAATTCATTCAAGTCCCCTTTAAAAGCAATGCATTATGCATGCACAAATTTTTAAAAGGACAATTATAAAGACACATCTTTAAAAAAAAAGCTTTTGTAGTGAATAAAAAAATGTATTTCTTCATGTTCCTTTGCAAAGTGGGTGGCTACAAAGCATGTGCCTAGATTTCTGGAGATACAATACAAAGGGTAGGATAATAATAACCTTTTTCTGTCGCCAAAGAGTCTGCACAAAGATTCCATCAGCGTTTTGCACAGTATGATAAAAAATGCATTAAATCCTCAACATCAATGGAGGTTCAAAGTGAAACAGAATCAAGTAGAATAGGTACCCGTAAAGAAAAGAACTAGCTAAATGATATTAAGGAAGCCAAGATAACTGCAAAATTAACAACACAATAGCTTATAGAGTCTGCTTCTGCTAACAAAAGGCAATCTTTACCACCTAGCATCTCCATTCAGTCTGGGGAAGAAAAGGTAATTACATTCTGGAATGAACAAAATAGTCCAAGCATGGTTTTACAATGATAATTTAAATTTGAAGTTAAGATACTTGAACTCTGCCCTCTCAGTAAAAAGAGAGACTTCCTGTCTCTGCTGACACCACGATGTTGAATGATGCCAGAGGCAGTCTGAAGTCGAGAATAGGTCCCTGACTACATTTCTTGATTTATTATCATTCTCACATCTACGACTCGGTGGGTATTCTTGGGGGAGACATTTGCAGACTGCCTTGATGCAGGCAGAGCCCTTTGGGGCACGGTTGCGTGTGGCACTGAGTGAGCTGTCAGGGTATGGTACCAGCCAGAAATGGTATGAAAGGATTTCCTGGAAAGGGGAATCCCTTCTGGAAAGATTCCCCTATGTCTTATGGAAAATCAAACTGGGAAGGTTTCTGCAAGTGCTACACCACCACAGAGTGGATGTTGCCTCTTGGATCCAGCAGCCATCTGAAAGCTTTCTGCAGTAGGGCAGTGCATTTGCAGTGTATCCAGAGAGCAGGAAGCTGGTTGAGCTGGTCGCAGGTTTCACTGTGAAAGCTCAACGCAAACAAATGTGTGCAGATTGCACTGTCAGCTCCTAAGTCATGAAAAGAAATCGGCCTGGGGGCAGGCAGTGAAATGGAGGGAACACAACTCTTTTCGACAGGGCAATCCATTAGCTGGCACAAAGGTCTCCCAAAGGGAGAATCAGGAGCTTCCCATCCAGCAGCTCTAAAACTAAGCATGAAAAATCCTGTATTAGCAATGGGTGGAGAGACAGCTCGAAGAGGCCTCCCCATGACAGAAATTCCTTGTATCTAACTCAGATATCACATAAGCAAACTCCTTGCACCAGCTAGATGTCTGTCAATGTGCCTGCTGAGGGGTTAACACTGACAAAGTTCTTTTTGCTAAAACACTATCCATCCAAAAGTGACAATAACCAGAGGCTTAAAGCACCCACAAGTTGTACACTACTCAGTCCAAAATAGAAAAGTGTCTTAAATTGGCTTTTAGCTTAAAATTTTAATGGGCCTCTAAAATTCAAACCCCAAAGGTTTTGTGCCCAGCGACCACTTCTCTGTGGGAACTATATTCTGTACTCCAGGTGTCAACCCAGCTGACAGGCTGAGTTTTGACCAGCAACGGGTCAACAGTTGGCATTGGTGCCATTGGACGTGGGAGACATGGACATGGGAGAAGCTTCCATCAGCTTCTCACAGAAGCCACCCTTGTAGCCCCTCTGCTATCAAAATCTTGCCATTCAAACCCAAAACAAGTATGGTTTTTTGCCCATTCAGATGCCTCCAAGAGCTTTTGAACTGCCAGAAGTAAGTTCTTTAATGACACAAGAAGTAGCAGAGGCAGATGTGAAAATCTAGAAGGCAATGTGTTGTCACCAAGTTTGTGGGAGAGGGTATGTTGCTGTTCATTTTGTTCCTGGAATATAGAGGGGAGATGAATGGGGGTAGGCTCTTGGAGAAAGGCCTGTTGTAGAATGATGTTACTGAGTTGGGGGAGTGGAAGATAGTGATACCAGTTATTTTAACAATGTTAAAAAAATATTTAAATATTCTACTGTATCATCTGATGTACTTGGTTGGTTTTGGCAGCTCTGTGGTGTTTACATTTATCATGAAAAAAAAGGAAAAATCACCATGCATTCCTGGGGCTTCTCATATGTGCCAAAAAAAAAAAGGAACTGTCTCCTTCATTTATCCTTGTTTTGTGCTTATGCACTCATGTTCCAACATGATGAATTAATCACATCTTCCAATGCTACAGGTTGACTGCATCAAACTGGATGAGTGTAAAATATCAGTGCAGTAATTACCATATGTTTCAAAAAGGCTTGACTGCATATGATATAGTGCATGTATATATGACCATAAGTAAAGAAGAAAAGATAATATTAAAGCATAATCTTTAAGATTTAAAAAACTTAATGAGAAGTGAAGTAACAGTTCTGAACAATAATGAACAGAGAAAATACGGGACAAAAATGCAGAGTCAAAAATCAGTGTGGGGAGCGTGGGAAGCAAGGGAGGCAGAGATAAGATAGCAAAGGCCTTATGGATCTTGACATAAGGATGCTGGTAATGGTACACTGCACTGGATGTACCTCCCTGAAGAAGGAAGCACAGTTAAAACTCTGAACAATACCACTGTGAGAACTTGCAGCAGGAGCTGGGATGCATACAAGTTCAGCCTTGCAGAGACACAAATAAATGTAAAGGCATACGAGGCATACCATCTAACTTAGGCTTTGCAAGTGCAAATTGTGCCCATAAGGAGGAATGTATCTTTTTTTTTTTTTTTNATGTATCTTTTTTTTTTTTTTTTTTAAGCAGCTGAGTTGCACTTTGTGGTGGTGGAGAATAAAAATTAGCCACGCTCTGTGAAGAATCATTTTGACAAAAAGAATGTGTGGGAGCAAAGAGGATGGTAGGACTTTTAATTTGCTGCTTAAATAATTTAAAAAAATGAACTGCCAAGTATGAAACTATGAAGGCGGAAGAGGTTGTTTGTAGGGCTTTTTTGTTTGTTATAGAAAGGATTTTTTTCCCCAGTTTGGACTACAGATGGGTCCCATGGGATTTGCTTTCAAACATAAGGGAGATATTCAGGCTTTCACATTTCATTACCACTTTCTTCATTATTGTGCCTTGAGGAACTATAAATAACACATGGCTAATTTGTGAATATGGCATGTTTCAGGGGATGTGTGTATTTTAATCAGGGCACCTTCTGACATTTGGTAATTGGTTTACAGATTTGTTACATAATTTCATGATTATTAAATTGCTAAGAGGGAAAAAAAACTAAGTTTGTGTGATCTAAACTCTGCACTCATTGGACCCTTACAGCAGCTATACTATAGGTCTGAGGACAGATTTTAAGTCAATGAGTTTATAAACAGGATTTTTTTAATTTTTAATTTTATTCCTTACAGTTTTAGTAATTTAATTAGTTGTTATGTTATTCGTGACACCTTTCTGTTAATTAAACGTTTTATTTGTGTGCATATCACTAAACTGTTTGCTTTAAAGATGTATGTAAATTTTCTGGGGTAAGAAATCAGGTTTTTGTTGGAAAGTGTATGTTTGTTGCTGAGTGTTTCTGGACCTGTCTGTAGTGTTGCAAGCATTCAAATTGCTAGCATTTTTCTTAGGTGCTGCAAAAGGCACTAGGAAGATCTGTACAAAGTGACCATCCATAAAAGCCATTTTATTTCTTGAGGGAACATAAGTTATTTAAGCATTGTATGTATAAAAAATTTGTTTTTTATGGTTTGATCCTTTGAGTTGAGATCTTTTAGTGCTCAAATGAGCTGTACCTAGTCCTGGCTGTGAGGCAGGAGTATGGTGAGGTGTCTGCGTGGTCTTGCTTTGCTTTGCACTCGAGGACATGGATTTAGGGAAGAAAAGACTCATTTTGTATCCCACTTGTGCATTTGCCGTAGCTGTACCTCACACAGAAAAGAGCAAGTCATCTTCAGGGGAGAGGGTGAGCTGTAACCACGGCAGCTGCATGTTGGACCTTTCCCTGTAAAGGACTCATGGCCACAAACAAGCAGGTCAGAGCCAGTACCTGGAATTTTTCTGCTTACCTGCCAGTGCCTGTCACCTCACCTGGCTGTCACTCCCACCTTGATGCAGATGTCTCACTGAATTGTAGCCACCTGTGGGCCTCAACACTAATTTTCTTTACTGGTATTTATATTTATGTGCTAACATCATATGCATATCTGCATTTGTTCTCTGAGAGCATTAGCAAACAGATGTTTGATGACCATTCCTTTCCTCAGCATTCAAAATCAGATTTACTTTCAGAAGCGATTCTGGGGATGTCTTTTGTGTAATCCTGCTCTCCTGTAGCTGGGGTGTCCAGTTCCTGGAAATGGGCTGGGCAGTGATGTTGAGGCTGCACATGAGAATAGCTTGCCTAAAATAATAGATGTGTGATGCAAATTAATAAGGAATATTATCTCCCATATTTTGCCTTATCAAAATCAAAAGCACAGACAAACAGAAAAATTTTCATATTTTAAATTTTCATTACTGAGTGTTAATTTTCTCTATTGGACAAAATAAGACATACCTGCCTGGTTTTCCAAAGTTCTCTGACTTATCTGGCTGTACTTATTGCTACACAATGTTTAGGGTAGCTGCTAGTTAACTAATATTTCAGCTATAGATTACTATATTATGTTTGTTCATTTATATTATTAGCTCACTGGAAAAGGGTACTGTGAAAAGCAGCAGGTTCACATGTGAACATCTGCTAGTTAGCAGCTAGAAGCCGGCAAGCAGTTCATGCCATCTTTTACTTTTTTTTTATCATTCATAAAATAAACACAGACAGTGATTTTTAATGTGCTTTTTGCTAATCTGAATTTTTAAAGAAATATTTCCAGCCTGGAACTGGAATTCTGAATACTCCTATGCTTATGTTACATTTTTCAAGTTATGCTACATGTAACCAATGCAATATTAGCATTTTAAGACTGATGCAAAGTAAAAAAAAACTATAGTAAAAGTCTATTACAACCCTTATTTCTTCTTCCTAATTTTATTCTGAATTTTGGGGTCTTTTTCAGCAAATATCCCATCAGCAACAGCCCCATCACCAGGTACAAAGGTGCGATTTGTGTGCCCAGACAAATGTCCCTGCATACGTCTGTACCAGCTGCTCACAAGCAGCACAAGCTGCAGTATCATCATCTCACATGGCACTGTGGAGGAGCCCTACTGTGTCCTGAGCCAGCATCCCTGATGGCTGGGGATGGAGGGCTGGGAAAGGCTGCAGATGAGGCCCTTGCTGTACTATAGCTGATGACTGTAGCCACCTGTGACATATTTTGACGTTAAAAAGTGCCAGGTACCTGTGATAGATGCTAGCATCTGTCACTGCAGCATGAATTGAGGCAGCCTGAGCTATTCTTGAGCTACAAGAAGTCTTGTTTTTCCTTTTCAGAGCTCCATCTCTGCTCACGTGTTGAAATCCTACAGAGGCTCCAGGTGCTGCAGAGCTTGTATTTGCCTTCTGCAACTTGCTGCTGACATGTTATGATATTTTACATCAGTGTTTTGCTCTGACACTGATCCATGAGGAGCAGTGGGGATGCATGAAGAATTCTCGCTTGCTGCAGAGACAAAGGCATGCAAGAGGCACAATTAGAAACCTGGATGAGTCCCCCGGCAGCAGTGTGAATGACTGCTGTGGTACTGTGCCACGTTGCCCAAGAAAAGTTACAATTACTTTTGTGTTGCCAGATGCAGGTCCTTCACTGTAGCTGGAATCTGTGGCTTGGGGACAAATGGGAAAGGGACATTTCTGCAGGATCCGATGGGATAATAGCTCCTGGCTTGGTGTCATTTTTCCCTGTGGAATACTGGAAAAAGTATTAGCCCTGTTTCTCAGTGGAAATCACTGTCCAGTACTTCCCCTTCCCCTTCTCCTCTGGACTCAAGTGTACTGTAGTCCAGCCAGCAGCTCTGGTAGTGCCTTCTGTCAGGGCTTAGGTTTATGTTGTAGATTTTTTGTTTGGTTGAGGGTTTTTTTTCTGTGTTTCTGTGCATCACAAGGCTGCTTAAACAAATTACTTTTGAGGATTATATTCTTCCTTACACAAATTGCTTCACTGCAGTGCATCATAGACATCTCATTTAAGAAGCCATAATAATTTCTTATTTGTAGGAAGCAGTGTGCCCTCTTTTTGTAAGCTGTGCTATTTATTATCTTGAGTCTTATACAGACCTCTTTTGATGAAACTCCATGTGATATGATGTGATCGAGAAGGATCATGTACCTGGTGATAGTTTCTGGTAGGGCTGATGCATACACACATACACATGCTTATGCTGTGATGGAAATCCACTGATTTCCATCAGGAAATCAAGAACAGAGTGCGTGGTTTGTCACCATTAACTCTGAAAGACTTGTCTCCTATGTAGCTGTCCAGTCTGTTGCAATAGCTGCCTCCTCCAGCGGCTGGGAGGCAGATTGTGCATGAGGCCATCAGCTCTCGTGGTCCTGGCACATGGTCCTTGCTCCCTGAGGGTGCATTTCTCCTATGGCAGGCAGCACATTTATTCACCCGGGCATGGTTATCACCTCAGGGGGTTCTCATTTGGAAGATGCTTCTTTTGCAGTGCAGACAGGCTTTTTTGATCACGTTGGAGCACAGGCACTCTGTTCCTGCTCACAGTGTTGTATTATGTTGGGTTAATTTTTAACAAGTCCAAAGAAATTCCATTTATAAATCAGTATGGGTTTTTCCTTGAGAAAAAGGCAACATTTCCTTGTCAAAACAAGTATTGATAATACTGCTTTTCAAATAAATTTTTGAGGCTGTAATTGGTGATGGGTCATATTGTTCTGGCTTCATCTATGCAGTGCTATAACTGGAAGTATTGTGATTTTTTAGTATACATGGCAATAGAATAGAGACTTTCCCTTCAAGCAGATTAGGGGACATCTTCGATGCTTTCACTCAAAAGAATACCTCTTTCATAAGGTGAGCATTAACAAGATGGTAGTGTCACTTTTTCATGACAGGGTTGCTAACTGAACAGATCATTAGAAAGAAAAGGAACAAAGCTGCTTCCATACGTTACATTTCAGGTAGATGTGAGTGTGTCACTGGCAAAAAAGGCTAAAGTAGCAAACTTCACATGAGGGGAAGCTCACTTCTCATGGATTTCTCTCCTTTGTAATTTCCTCTTAGTGAGTGAGAAACTTGTTGAATTTTAAAAGAGGTAGGTTGTAATCCACCCACAAGTGTTGATATAAAGTCTGGTAAGAGATTTAGATATCAGAAAAGATGTCGGTTCTTTTTCATTACTAGTGGACAATACCTAAATACCACATTAAGAATTTAGTATTTAATTCTTACTGGCTTTCTAGGTCTCCTTGGTCTGGAATTGGCTTTTTCTTTTTTTTTTATTTTGGTCAGTGAGAAAGAGTCACTCACCTAACAGAAGCCTGAATACATTCACTATGGACTGAAAAAATGTTTTGAACCAGTACAGTAAAACATCAACTTTCTGAAATTTTGCAAAGTTCTTTATGACACTGTAGTCCCAAGAACAAAATTTCCATCCATTTAAATGGAAAAATAAGCTAAATTAGTTTGTAAATCTATAGCTTTTCTCTCCCCTGTATCTACAGGCAAGACATTCAGTGCTTTCTAATATGGATACAGACTATATAACCTAGGGCCCAGTGGCACAGGGAGCTGTTAGATCCTGATCATAGAGCATTCTGCAGGAAAGAGAGGCCCTTACACCACTTTATAAAATCTGTTTGATTTGTTAGATTATCATTAATCATATTCAACTTTAAGTGCAGATCAGCTCCTTGCCTGTCTCCAAGAAAGCAAGCAAGACCTGCACTGGAGTTAAATGTTATGCAATAGGATTGTAACACATGTAGCCAAAGTGCTTCTCAAACTTTTTAGTGATACTCCAACACATTTGAAGTGTTTGACAGAAAAGAATAGGCAAAGGCAGCAATGATTGATCCATGTTTTTAAGAAAAAAATTGAAGCCATATTTCCACCAAGGGGTTCAGATGGACATTGATATATTTATCATGAAAGAGCCCACGAGCACCAGCCTTTGCATCACTAAAAATGTAGCCTGCTGCAAGAATTTACAGCTGTAATGTAAGATTCACAACCACTCTCTTTATTTATTGGAAAAATCTGTTGCAGCTGAGTAAAGACATAAATATAAAATTAAATCACAAAATCCACTTTGAACTACTGCTAGGGATACTCCTTAAATTTATGGGGCCAGGACAACATAAAACTAATGTTGGAACACAATTGAGATGAACAGGTTTTTATTTACTCATCCATTATGCCAAACATCACTTTACAGCTAATATGTAATATCACAGATTATTTGAAAGTATTTGCTATATAACAGGAGGACTCGAGGGCAGCACATTAGACAAAGGTACATCCATGAATTTCTGGTGTTATGATTTATAGTTTTCATGTCACTGAAATTGTTTTTATTTTTTATTTTACTAGTTCATAGTGCAAGAAAACTTTAAAGGCTCTTGAAAAATAGCTTCATAAACAACAACAGTCTGTCATATGAGTTCTTTGAGTGCACAGATGCCTATATTAAGTTAATGTTATGTGTCCATTTAGGTCACTTCAGACATTTGAAGTCTCCAGAATGCTTTAATACTTCTGTGATGTGTTATGGTCTGATGAGGGACTTTCTGCTCTCTTAGTCTTTCCACGTTTTCCACTAGGACATCTCATAGTGATGTGAATTGTGAAACTAGGGAATAGAAATATCTTTTGGAAGTAATCTGAATTTTCTTGGAGCATGATATCTTCTTTAGCTAGAGAGAAAACTGTATTAAATAGATGGTGTATGGGCACATTTATTAGGGGAAAAAAATGGAGACAGGGACAGCCAAGACTCCCTGTGTGGCCAAAAGCCCACTTGGTGGCTTCAAGATGAATCATAGTATGGTTAGGATTGAAAAGGACTGTTAAAGGTCATCTAGTTGATTGCCCTTGCAATGCTCTATATCAAGTTGCTTAACCCCATCCAACCTGACCATGAATGTTTCCAGGGATGGGGCATCTATCACTTCCACCTCTCTGGGCAACATGTGCCAGTTTCTCACCACCTTCATCATAAAAAAAAATTCTTCCTCATATCTAGTCTGAATCTCCCTCTTTTAGTTTAAAACCATTGACCTGTTGCTACAGACCCTGCTAAAAATTATGTCCCCATCTTCCTTATAGGCCCTCTTAAGTACTGAAAGGTTACAGTAAGATTTCCATTGAGCCTTCTACTATACAGGCTGAACCACTTCCACTCTTTCATCCTGTCCTCACAGGAGAAATGCTCTGGTTTTCTGATCATTGTTGTGGCCTCCTCCAGACTCAGAATCACCTCCCTTGACCTGCTGGCCACAAGGCAGGCCATGTATCCAAGGAGGAAAATGGAAGAGTGTCAGGGCAAGACCAAGCATGGCTGGTGCTAGAGAGGCTCCTGTGGGCTCTTCCAGCCACAGGCCGAGAAGCAAGGGAGAGCAGAGCAACTTTCTCACTCTAACAGAAAGGGGACAAAAGACAAACTGTCCCCAAGAGCAACTGGTGCTACTGTGTTCTTTTGGATAATGACAATCCATGGTTTCTACTTTGTGATTTTTCATCTCTAGATCTTGTAGCTCTTTATCTCAATTTTGCAGGTTGCAAAACTGATTAATTACACTAGCAGCATTAGTATAATTAGCACTGATTATTCTCAGAGCTTTCTCTTTTTATCATCCCACTTCTGAACCTGTTAATTGGAACTAAATCCCTATTTATCAAATGGTGTAGGTTTTAGCATCTGAAGACAGTGGATTTTGCTTAAGTCTTTCCACCTTGAACTCAGGCATTGTTATAAAAGCTTTGGGGCATATTTCTGTGGGATTATACTGATTATAACCAGTTCAGGATTTGGCTTTTTTTTAAAATCTCATTTGAACTCTCAGAGATCTGAACATTTTGGAAGGGAGCAGTGGAAACCGGCAGCACTATCCATGCTCAGGTCACTGGTTTGATGTATAGGTAGTTTGAATCGACTGGCTTAGTCTAACCAGGATGCATAATAGTTACTACACAAGATGAAGAGGAACTTTAAATCTTTTAGACTTCATGTCAAGACCTTCAGACCACCAATATTTGCTTCTTCAAGAGAAAATTTATGGGGACTGTTCTGCTTTCTTAGTTTTCTTTTTATTCTGCCAAGGAAGTTGGCTCAGGTATCTGTGAAGACCAAAGATTGATGGTTTGCCCCATGCTCTGGTCTCCTGGCTTAGTACTGAGAAGTAGCTACCAAGTCCTCATAGCAGTAAGGTTTCTAACTTGCTCGTAGTATAACTGGGTTATATTCTGGTCATTTATTAAGTGTTTTGATGACATAGCTAGCACTTCATTTTAAAATCAACAAAGAAACGATGAAGAATAGCATACTGGAGTCTCTCATAAATTAGCTATCATATTTACAGTTGCTCAGTAACAGAATTCATATTAAAGAATCAGAGAGAGTACTTTGTTGTCCAACCCAGAGAAGTATGAATTGTCTCTAATCAAGAGTTGTCAGTATAAAATAAAATATGAAGAAGTAACATTTGACTATTCTCAAAACCTAAATGATATAAAATCTGGAGGAATAAGGACTGTAGAATACTTTTCATTATGTGCTCTTTGTATTGTCAAAGCCTGGTTATGATGATGCATTGTACAGTGATGGGGAAAGAAAAGCAAAACATGGCTGTAGTAGAGTGATATAAGAAAGGAAATCAAGCAATACTTGATTCATCTCAATCCTTTCAGTAGGTGTGGAGCTGATAGTTCTTATCCATCATTAACAACTTTCTGCTGGGGCCTTTTCGCCCTCCCCCCACACCCCAACTACTGTGAAAATACTTATTAATGAACATGTTGGGGTTTTTCTGTTTTCAGTTCCCCTATATGAAAATCTTTCTCTGGCATATCATATAAATGCCTACTGAGTTCTCTGAGTTACTGTTGATTGCTTTCATTAAGGGTGTCCTATTATTCATTTCCTTCTAACTGTTCCATAATATTTGTGTTAAAATCTACTTCGAGTTGATACAAAATTTCAAGGGTATAAGGGATAGATACCCAGGTATATTATATTAACCTAACAGCCACTTTGACTCAAACAAGTGTTGCCATCTCAGATGTGATAGGCCTGGTAAGAATAAGGAGCAATCAATCAAACCTGGTACCATAAGCCATGACTAAACCTGGGAGTCACTGGCACACAAACGAGAGAAGAACAAACCAAGTACCTAGGACAGAGAAACCTGGGAAAAAGGTAATATATTTCTGTTATTTCTTAGGTTTGGGTAGGGGTTTTCTTTCATTGTTGTTGGGAGTATTATATAATTTTTTTTAATTAAAATTGAGCAGCATTTTAATATTTTTTCTCTTATTAGTGCTGTCATCATTGATACTTTGACAGTTGATAGCAACAGGGAGTTTCCTTTCAGCTTCCCTCAACCTCAGTCTGATCATCATTCTCTAGAGACTGGGAAAGTCAATGTAATTCTCTAATTCACGAGCTCCAAGCATTTTGCCCACTAGGACCTTTTTTAGTTCATCATTTTGATCACCGCAGCAACCCTTCACAAAGTGAAAAGAATCATAACAGCAAAAAGTCACATCTTGGTCCTGTCCTGACCCCTGCTTAGGTAAGTGACTTGCTGCAGATCTTTAATGGCTCACTCTATTTAATTCTAATAGGAAACATTTGAGGCTGTGCCAAAAACATTTCTGTAGCTGTTATCTGCAGTGTCTCTACAAACTTCTGCAAACAGTGTGGCTATGCAACACCTTCTGTTCAGGCCTGTATAGAGGGATGATCCAGGCTCTTTACACTCAGTTCTTTGACAGTATCCTCATTTTGGAGTATTTCACCACACACAGCCCTCTGAATCACTTGCTGGCCTTATCTTGTTCAGCTGTGCACCTCAAATATATATGGACTTTGTTCAAACTTGACAGTTAAATTATTCTCATGATCACTAAAGTTGTGCTTAATCTTTCCTGTGTGAAATCATTTTTGTTTTGACTCATCTCCCTGATTTAGCATTACCATATGCTGTTGGTTACTTATTTAAATTGTTATTTTATATATTATTATAAAATGTTGAAGTTTGGTGTCAGTGACATTATTGAGCGGAGGGGGGTGCATTAATTGTAATATATGATATTTAACTGCACTCACTGGAGATTTTTCATGTATTAATTTTTATTAGAGTACAAATGCTTGCCTGGTGAACAAGTTTATAGTGAAAAGGAAAAAAAAAATCTTTTTACTCACAGGATCCTTATTCAAAGGAAAAAGTATGCAGCTTTGCCTCAAATCAAGTAGTATTCGACCATTTGCCCTCAACCATTTTTTTGTACTCCACTTGTGATCAGCCCAAGTTTTCTGCTTCATTCCCTCCTCTTTAAGTAGGCACAGGAAACATGGGGTCCTCGTTCACTTTCAGCTCTGTTCTTGTTCAGGTACAGTTTGTCTTGTCAAGAGAAACTTCATGTAGAGTTTTCTGCTTCTGTCATTTGGGGAATTTTTTTTTGGTGGAAGAAGAAAGCAAATTTTTTTCAAATGCTTATTGTCCAGTCATTATCCTGTAATCTTTTCTTTCTAATTACCCATGAGTCTAAATATTCTTTCTTTGGTATCCCTGCCAAGAAAAAAAAAAACAAAACAACAAAACCCATACAGCTTCTGCTGAGGTTACCCAATAATTCTTTCCCATCATAATCCTGAAGTTTTCAGTTTTCAAGCTAATGATCTCTCAGCAGGTCACAGCAAAAAACAAACAAACAAAAAAAAAAAAAAAAAAAAAAACAGAAAGCTATGAGATGGGAGAAGAAACAAGAGATGGTTTAAATATATCTTTTTTTTTTCTTTTTTTTTTTTTCCTGACTTCCAAATTTAAGACACTGCTCTATCTAAAGGAACCTCTGTTATACTCTGATATCACCTTTACTGGAATAGAGTTGACCCAGCTCCTAACATCTTGTCTTGCTTGCGGCAGCTGAGCAATCAAAGAACTCTGTCCTGTATAATTTGCTTAAATCACACATACATTGAACTGTCTTCCTGATGGCCTAGGTGTGCATTCAACCTGACTCTTCACTGGGTCTAAACAGTAGGGAACTATTGCTACCCTTGTATTGATCTCTGATGGGTGGTGGCACATAAGTGGGAACACATTAAAAGGGAAGCAGTGTGCTCTTCAGTATTGGTTATGAAATGGAAGCATGGGTGGAACAAAGACAATGATATTAATCTATCACTCTAGGATAAAAGAAAAAAAAATCCTGTTGATTTTAAAAAAAAAAAAAACTTTGTTAGAATCAATAATGCATCACTTAATTATGAGAAATGACCCATCTTTCTCCCTTCCAATCCTGTCACTTTTGTAATGAGTTTTTATTACATAACCTATTTTGCGTAAATCAGATCTGCAATATAGCCAAGACTCCTCAACATACATCAAACCATTTCTCAGTAAGGATACTTGTTAAATTATTTATTTATACTTGAAACAAAGCACTTCACAGTTGAATAAGGATTATAAGATAATCTATATTTAAAATAGAATTAGGGATATAAAAATGTTATTTGTAAACCTTGGTTGTGTTTTCTTCCTTTTCATACAAAACATTCATCTTCTGCTTAAATCTTTCTTATTTAGGACTTGATGCCAAAGTCCATTGCTGAGGTAGTAAAGATATATCTCATAACCTTGAGAGATTGTGAAACAAGCAAGCAAGCTTCAGATTCTGGAAGTCTGTCTTTAATTAATTATGTGAAAGAATGTGATGCTCTGGTTTGTGCCATACCGGTGCACACTGGATTTCAAGTGTAATGCAGTATCTATTATTTAAATAATTGTCACAGGACAAAAGGTTCAAGAATTTTATCCTGAAACATTCCAAAGTCCTGCTATTAATGCACAAAAATTTTCATTTTTTTACTTTAAACCCTGCTGTCTCTTCTTTGCAGCCAGTTCTTACTGACCATAGAAACAGCCCTACTGTAAAGTCAGGTATCTCAAAAAATCTTTGCAAAATCTTGAGCCTCAGGTTCACAGCTTCTTAAAGTTTTAGCAAGGTTTCTTATGGAATATGAGAGCTGATTTCCTGTGAAAATGATAAAGAAATATTTTTATTTGATTTAATTCTATCTCTGAGGATTTTGCTGAAAACCAATTCTTTTTTCTGTGTTTTCATCAAAAAAATCTCATCGCTTCATATTAAATATAGATGTATTTTTAAAGAATAAACCCTTTTAGGTGAAGGCCCTAAACTGTAAGAAATAAAAGGTTGGTTGACTGGTCTGCTGTATTCACACAGTTCCAGAGACCTTATGCCTTTTTCGTACTAAAAACCACGCAGATGCAGAACTACTCTTTCTCCGTATTGCGAAGTGTGGAGAGGCACAGATGGACAGCATGTCCTCAAGAAGTTTCACTGTACAAAAGGGTTTTTTACCCAAATATCACCCCAAGGGGCATGTTTTTCTTGGCTGCGTGTGATTAACAATCTATGGATTCCTTTGCATCTATCACAATTTAACAGGTTAACTGAAGTTAATTAGGATTTGGGGTTTTTTTTATGTTGGGGGAGGTGTTAACATTTAATAACTTTGGGTATTTTATGTATGTTCAAATACTTTTTTCTTGGCTAAAAAGAAAAAAATCTCCAATTTCTAGTCCTTTTTGGATAGCTATCAGAAGTGTGTGAACTATTCTGCTCAAAATAACAGCATTAGCTGATATTAGCTGTAAAGGACAACTTACTTCTGAAAGAATGACATCAGATGGATTTATTTTCAGCCTACAGCTTGTAAAGAATTTTTATTGTTCTCCAAATAATTCTTGAAATTACATATAAAAATAATCACAAAACGCACTATGTTTTATCAAAGCTACATTATCTTTTTATTATATTAGTATACACTTTAATGGAAGAACACTAAAAAAGGATCAGTCACATTAATTTTTAATGCTATATTCTGTACTCTGTCAGTTTTGAAGTAAAAAAGGTCTATGAATACACTTTCATCAGTACAGTAGCTCACTTCTTATGGTTTGTTCCAGTATAAATGGCAAAAGTTTGGGTTTGCTTTTTTTTCCAAATTGCATGGGTAAGTAGGTATTAGTTTAAATTGACTATTCATTGCATGCCAATTACTAGGAATATTTGAAATTACATATAAACCTACTGCATTCGCTCAGTGCCTTTCAACTTGGTGTTTCATTTTTAAAATTCTTTTAATTATTTTTATTATCTTTGTGGAGAGATTAATACAAGCCATGAATTTGACTTTTATTTGTATTTACATCAAAATAACCTTCTCTCAAGCTAATAGAAGTATGTTTATTTTTTTAAGAGTAGAGAAACCAAAACAAACTAAGTAACATACACAGTTTTCTTTGTACTTCTGCCCTGGGTTTAGATTTTTTTTTCTCTGTTATAATGTTTTATGGTGTTAAAACAGTTTTATCTGATGGGAACCCTGTACTGAAGGGTAATAATTAGGCTGGATATTTCAATCAAAACATTGGAAGGCTAAAGAATAAAATAAGAAATAGAAATGAGGATGCTATTACTGAGAAATTTTGGGGCAATGTTTGTTAATGATTCCAGTAGCATGGTGTGATTCAAGGGCATATTGGCAAAAAATATAACATTCCACTTACATTTAAATCTATATTTGCACATAATATTAACTAGTAGATGAGTGAAGATAGTAAAAAAATATTAAAAGAACCTAAAATAATTTGTATAACAAACAGTTTAATGCAATTCGAAGGGCTCAGCCTCTTTGTCCTCACTACTAAGTATATGAGGAGCTAGAACCTAATTAATGTTGACCAGCAAATCCCCAACATGAGAGTTCTTATTCTTGTGTATTTGGGCCCTACACCTCTGACCTTCCACTCTCCTCTCCTCTCCTCTCCNGTCTGAGGAAAATCTACAGTCTTCAAAGCCCTCATCTCTCAGGGGAGTGTGCCTGAACCTCATACAGATTTTGTTATTCATGCAAAAGGACCACAGAAATTTTAGATTATGAGCTTGATGATTTGGGTGCTGATCTTTTTTATTCAGAAAGCATCAATTGCTTCAAGCCTCTGAACCTGACAGAACAATTGAGTAATGTTTTTTTAAACATAAATACTGAAAAGCTGTTTTTTAACATTTCCATTTTCTTGTCCATAAGGCATGTAAAATCAACACATCTGTAGAAATGCAAATAACTTGCGTGTGAGGACAAGCTGAAATTTAGCCTTCTCAGGCAGATTCTTTTTATTCATCAGCATTCACATATTGTCTCAACACATGTAGGCACTTCTATTTTTGAAAAGCCTCATTTATCACTTGTTGAATGTTCAAAGTTGAACTGCTTTATCTCAAAAAAGTGTTCTTTAGATTGATTCTTAAGTTAACAGAAAAACCACCCCAAAACCAAGACAAGTCAAAAAACCCACCACAAAACCATGCACCCACCTTTCAGCACCTGCTGTCCAGAGAGGCATGTGTTTTCTTTACATGTACATTAATGATGTAGCTTTTCAGCAGTTGGTTTATAAACTGAGATTCACTTCTAATTGCGCTTTTTAAATTTTTCACAGGCCTTCCACTGCTGTTATATTTTGTCTCATATCACAAACAGCATTTAAGATAGACAATGAGATCAAGTTTCAATCTTAATATTGGATTAATCATGGTCAAACTTACAGTATGTCTCTGCTGCAATAGTTAATGCTATGCTGNTTTTCTCACTGGATAGAGAGAAAATACAGAAAAGAAATATAAAAAGCAGAAAATATTTTGAACATCATGCATTCTATTGAACTCAGTAGAACAAAAAATGGGAAAAAATCTGCAAAAGTGTCAATTTTGAGCTGTCACGAAGTCTTCTTG
>VXBZ01003002.1:1076804-1092026 GCA_013399135.1 Heliornis fulica
TTGATGATTTGGGTGCTGATCTTTTTTATTCAGAAAGCATCAATTGCTTCAAGCCTCTGAACCTGACAGAACAATTGAGTAATGTTTTTTTAAACATAAATACTGAAAAGCTGTTTTTTAACATTTCCATTTTCTTGTCCATAAGGCATGTAAAATCAACACATCTGTAGAAATGCAAATAACTTGCGTGTGAGGACAAGCTGAAATTTAGCCTTCTCAGGCAGATTCTTTTTATTCATCAGCATTCACATATTGTCTCAACACATGTAGGCACTTCTATTTTTGAAAAGCCTCATTTATCACTTGTTGAATGTTCAAAGTTGAACTGCTTTATCTCAAAAAAAGTGTTCTTTAGATTGATTCTTAAGTTAACAAAAAAACCACCCCAAAACCAAGACAAGTCAAAAAACCCACCACAAAACCATGCACCCACCTTTCAGCACCTGCTGTCCAGAGAGGCATGTGTTTTCTTTACATGTACATTAATGATGTAGCTTTTCAGCAGTTGGTTTATAAACTGAGATTCACTTCTAATTGCGCTTTTTAAATTTTTCACAGGCCTTCCACTGCTGTTATATTTTGTCTCATATCACAAACAGCATTTAAGATAGACAATGAGATCAAGTTTCAATCTTAATATTGGATTAATCATGGTCAAACTTACAGTATGTCTCTGCTGCAATAGTTAATGCTATGCTGTAGGGGCTGGCCCAGCTGAGTTTCATTTTTTTCCCCTTTCTAATTAGGGACATTATTGCCAAAGTTCAGTTATCACCATAGTCTGGTTCCAGAACATAGTTGTATCCGGATGCCCTAAAATGATCCTCTTTGGGAAATGGCAGCCCTTTCCCAGATTTGGGGGTGTTTTGGCGCAAAGGTTGTTTCTCCTGCTCTTCATCCTGCCTGCCCCCCAACCCCACCTTCTGATTCCTCCTGAGTCAATGTGCCTGACATCATCCATCTGAAAACAGGCTAGAACCAGACAAGCAGTACATTTCAGATATTCAGGGTATATTTGTATTAGATATTGATGTTGCATATGAAGTAAGTTGGAAAATAATATTGAAGTTTTCATGTTTAGGAAAAATTATATAGTTATTCAATATATACTTTTCACTTTCTATGGGCTTCAAAATTAGCTCTTTTGTTCTCGAGAATAATTTTTTTTTCCAGAAGTTCATATATCTTCTTTAATCAGCCAACATACATATTTGTCTTACAGACAAATGCATTTTACGTTACATATTTCATCCCTGAGTGGCTTCCAGAAATTAATTTCCATATCTAGTCTTCATGAATCAGCAGAACACCTCCATAAATCTTCATTCCCTATAAAGCACGATTTTTTTTTAAATAGAGGTGTATCCTCATTCTGATGGTTTATAATCAGCTTTGTCAGAAACACTGTGGGCTTTTTTCTTTTTAAAATATTAGCTTACTAAAAATTTAAATCGCTATTTATAAGGAAGAGAAGGAGAATCCACATATTATATTTGAAATAATTAAAAGATTGATGAGCATTTATAACTAGAATATCCTGTCAGAAGAATAATTTCTTTGCAGAAGCCTGTGTAATTAGGGGATGAATGAATATTGGTAAAAACATTACTCCTTACTATCTTCTTTCAGGAGCTTGGGATGCATCATAGTTTAAAAACTGCACTTCTCTCTCCTGAAATAGCACAGACAAAAGGGCCAATTAAAAGAAATCAGAAACCACGGGGCTTGAATACTCAAACCAAAAACTTAGACACAGGAATGGGGTGCGGGGGGTTCATTTTTTAGACACCTTTTTCTCTAGCAGTGACTGAAGAACCAATAACCAGACAGGGGTGCACTTTGAGAAGAAAATTCAGGTTTTGTACAGGATTGTGCACCTCTGCACTAACCACAGGCCAGTCTCCTGGAAAGGTTTAGGTAGATGCTTGGAGAAGGATAAAAAATACTTTTTCCAGCAGTGGCCAAGATTCCCCATTTGCCATGCTTGACCACCACTTCATTTCTTTCAGATGCCTTTGACCACTTAAGAGCAGCTAATGTGAATCAGAGCTTCTTTATTCTATACCAGCCCTGAGAATACATCTCTTGTGTAGTTAATAATGGTCAGTATCATTCCTTTGGGATTGTTTGAAATCAATCTCCTTCACTGGGGTTTACACCCTTCTGATGCATCTTCCTGTTCCACATGGGCATGAAGAATAACTTTTCCGTTCTTAGAGCTACCTTTCATATGTTTGCATGCTGGGGAATATGCTGTTGTATCCCTTTCTCACTATTCTTTGATCTGGATTTGATAACTTTATTTCTTTCAAGCATTCCTCATAACTCACCCTTTCTAGACCTCTGATACATTTTTGCTTCTTACCACTTAGGAATTAATGCTAAAAACTATTTAACACTGAACCTCTGGGCTTGATGTTAAGCGGCAGACTGGAAGGGAGCTAAGAAAACATGGAAATGCAGGTACAAGACAAACACCTATGACAGCAGTAATTAGCTATTAAAGGCCCATGGATGGCTAGATGGAGTAACCTCATATAGTTGGACACATTTGGACACAATCTCATATAGTTGGACATATAGTTGGACTACTGTAAGAGTGGTGGAGCACTGGAACAGGTTGCCCAGAGAGGTGGTGGATGCCCAATCCCTGGAGAAGTTCAAGGCCAGGTTGGATGAGGCCCTGAGCAACCTGATCTAGTTGGGGGGGTGTCCCTGCTTCTTGCAGGGGGGTTGGACTAGATGACCTCTGAGAGTCGCTTCTAACCCTAATCATTCCATGATTCTACAATTTGATGAGACAGCATTGTTCATCAAGAGGGTCATGGATAGGAAGAGAAAGGCAACACATAAAACAAGCAATGGCTCCTAAAGTGGGAAAAATTGTATGGATCTTCTGTGTTTGTATGAGAAATATTTAAAACACCTACAGACATTGTCGCCACTGGTAGATAAAAAAGGTAACATACCCCTTTAGGACTGAAGAAGAATGCCTAAGCTCACTTCTGTCCATTAGGTGGACTTTCTTCATAGTCAACTGAAGAAATATTATACCACATATGTGCACTAAAAACCTGGCTAAGTCATTGTGATTGAAGAAGCATGAGCTCATCTTAAATCTTTATTTTTTTTAAATAAGAACCACTATTTTTGAAGGAGTTTGGTAGAAACGTTAATGTTTTTATAGTTTATTGTTGCATGTACAAGAAGAATATACGTGCAGTGGTCATTCCCTTCAGCAAAACAGCTAAGCCAGCCTGGGAGGCATCATTAAAACAAGACTTATTGATGTTTTCTGCAAGAGATTATGGCATCTGTACAAAAGTAGACATGCCTTTAGGTTTCTTCTTGAAGTTCAATTACTCACATGTGGAATAATAAAAGAAACATTCAGTGGTTCAGAGCAAGACCAGCATCACACTTTAAATGACAAAAAAATTTGGAAGCAGCATTTATGCCCAGATGAGCCAAACTATACTTACCTTTGACAGTAAATGCTCAAAATTGCATCTGGCTGATAAAATCCCTTTGAGCTGGAAGAAATTGACTGGTGGAATAATACTCAGAGTAGTACCATGAACTTGCTCTGTTCTTACTTGTCCTTTGACATCTGCTTGTGACTGCTTCTGGAGGGAGAGTATTGGGATCTCTGACCAGGTACTGGCATTTGTGTATTTTTACATTGTATTTAAGGGAAGATATCATCTGTTACCTTCCATTGTTCTCTATGAGTCACTTGACTATTGTGGCTATTCTGGAATGATCGTAATGTCAAATCTGGGTCAAATCAAATAGTTAATTCTGTCTGAATTTACTGTGTATTTTATTTCAGCATCTTCAACTTTCTATGGCTCTTTTCCAGGTATCTTCCACACTTTCCCAGCACTGTTTAGTCTGGCAAAGGTATAAGTAAAATAGCTGAGGGTCATATGGCCGATAGCCATGCATTACTAATCCTTTATCAGAACAAATGTGAGCTGTGAAAAAAACTTAATGTCTAACTTTCCAAGAGGCTTGATGAAACAAGCTCTGGAAACAGCCAGAACGGAGTCAAGTATCTTCAGTGAGTCTTTGCTTACTTCACTGTGAACTGGTGGCAGCGTTGTGTGCCAATAACATTTTCCAAAATAATATGAATTTAATCAAATCTGATATCAGGGTGTGATGTGTCCTTTTTGTCTAGAATCTAAGGAGACTAATGCAACTTCTCCTAAAGCAGGCACAGTCTGAACAAGCTATATACATAATAAGTAAACCAAAGATCTGGGCCCCACAGGTCCTCCCTTCATGTGCTGCATCTTCTGAGGTCGCTGATGTGATATCTCAGTCCTCCAATAAAATAGCACTTCTTCTAGTTTGGGTCCATATAGAATTGATATGAAAACGTAGGTACTTTGAAAGAAAGACTGTGTAGATAAACTGCTACTACTACTACTCATGCAGAAACTCAAAGGGAAGCAGAAGGTCCATGGATTGTGGAAAAAGGGTCTGACCACTTGGGATGACCATAGGAATGTTGTCAGGGCCTGCAGGGATGTGATAGGAAGGCTAAAGCCCACCTGGAAATGAAGCTAGAAAAGACCATAAAGGATAATAGGAAGGGGTTTTTAAAGCACGTGAACAGCAAGAGGAAGACCTGGGATAATGTGGGTCCCCTGCTGAACAAGGGGGGTGTTTTGGTAACAGGTGATGCTGAGAAGGTGGAGATACTGAATGCCTTCTTGCTTTGGTCTTCACTTCAAAGTCTCCCCCTCAGGTCTCCGGGACCATGGAAGGAAGACAGTTTTGGAATGGAGAACTTCCCTCTAGTTGAGGAGGAAGTGGTCTGGGAGCATCTAGGTGGGATCAGTGTGCACAGATCCATGGGCCCTGATGGGATGCATCCACATGTGCTGAGGTAGCTGGCAGAGGTGATTACTGAGCTGCTCTCTATCATCTTTGTCAGGTTGTGGAGAACAGGAGAGGTACCTGAGGACTGGAGGTTAGCCAATGTCACTCCAGTCTTCAAAAAGGGCAAGAAGGAGGATCCAGGTAATTACAGGCCAGTAAGTCTCACCTCTGTCCCTGGAAAGGTGATGGAACAGCTTGTTCTGGATGCCATCTCCAAACAATTGGAAGAAGGTTATGAGGAGTAGTCAGCATGGATTCACCAAAGGGAAATTGTGCTCAACTAACCTTGTAGTCTTCTACAATGTCATCACTGGCTGAATAGATGGAGGGAGAGCAGTGGATGTCATCTACCTTGACTTCAGCAAGGCTTCTGATACTGTCTCCCATGACATCCTGATAACAAAATGATCAGTGGAGCAGAGTCCAGCTGGACACCTGTGACTAGCAATGTTTCCCAGGGGGCGGTGTTGGGTACGGTCTTGTTTAATATCTTCATTGATTACCTTGATGAAGGAATAGTGTCCACCCTCAGCAAGTACCCGATGATACCAAGCTGGAAGGAGCGGTGGACACACAGGAATGCTGCACTGCAATTCAGTGAGACGTGGACAGGCTGGAGAGCTGGGCAGTGAGGAACCAGGTGAGGTTCAGTAAAAGCAAGTGTAGGGTCTGGCACCTGGGAAGGAACAACCACAAGCATCAGTACAGGCTGGGGGATGACCTGCTGGAGAGGAGCTCTGTGGAGAAGGACCTGGGGGTCCTGGTGGATGACAGGTTGGCCATGAGCCAGCAGTGTGCCCTAGTGACCAGGGCCAATGGGATCCTGGGGTGCATTAGGAGGAGTGCAGCCAGCAGGTCAAAGGAGGTGATACTCCCCCTCTACTCTGCCCTGGTCAGGCCTCACCTGGAGTCCTGTGTCCAGTTCTGGGTTCCCCAGTACAAAACAGACAGGGATCTCCTGGGGAGAGTCCAGCGGAGGCAACAAAGATGATGAAGGGCCTGGAGCATCTCCCCTGTGAGGAAAGGCTGAGTGAGCTGGGGCTGTTCAGCCTGGAGAAGAGAAGACTGAGAGAGGACATGATCAATGTTTATAAATATGTGAATATTTATATCTGAAGTGTGGGAGACAAAGGGAGATGGCCAACCTCTTTTCAGTGGCCTGTGAGGATAGGACAAGGGGCAATGGTCACAAGTTGGAGCACAGGAGGTTCTGCACTGATGTGAGAAAGAACTTCTTCCTGGTGAGGGTGATGGAGCACTGGAACAGGCTGCCCAGGGGGGTTGTGGAGTCTCCTTCTCGGGAGGCATTCAAGACCCATCTGAACACCGACCTGTGTGACCTGCTCTAGGGAACCTGCTTTGGCAGGGGGTTGGACTCAATGATCTCTGGAGGTCCCTTCCAACCCTTACAATTCTGTGATTCTGTGTGATTCTGTAATTTAAAGAGGCCCAGGAAACTGCAGTCCCATCAGCCTTACTGTCCCTTCAACAATTATGAAGTGAGTCACCTGAGAATATACTTCTAAGCACACAAAGGAGATGGTGACCAGGAAGAGAAGCAAGAGTAAATCTCTCCTCTCCTGTCCTGGGTGCTTCTATCATAAAATTGATGGATTTTTAATTTGCCTCAACTTCAGCAAAACTAGACTGTGAAGAACTGCAGCACTAAAAGTTATACAGAAATTTTTTTAAGAAGAAAATAATTTTTAAAATCTTGACTGAGTAAATGTGTGACAACTCCCAAACACACCCAAACACAGTGATTCGGCGCGGTGGTCTATGAATTCAAAGCAACTACAAATCATCTCACTTCATCTAACAGGGAAGTGGTAATGTAGCTCATGTTATTGTCCTGTATTGCTCATGACTGGATGGAGTCCTTTTTCCATTTTGCCATTGTTAAATGGTGTAACTAATATGAATTCTAGTATTTCTTTCAGCTTCCATGAAAGGCTTACACTAATGGTATGTGTTGGTTTTGGTGGTGACTACATACTGTGGTGTTTTTCAGAAGTGTTGAGAGATAGCTAAAGTTAGGATAAACTGATGTATTTCATATTATGAGCAGCTGGATGAGCCCTGAACACCATACCCAAGTGATTAATTTCTGAATGGTGGTGAAAAGAGAGGGGGGTGCTTAAATAAATCAATGGTGATTTTAATAAACTGGGAGCTTCTAGGTACTAAATCTGTCTGCATCTGATCTGAATTGCAATTACCTGTCAAAAATTCATCCATCATTGCAAGTTCCAGACAAACTTTCTGGCAGCAGATGTTTCGGGAAAGCTATTTCATGTGGGAAATATATCGTTTGGTGTACAGCATTCCCAAGAACAGAAAAACAAAGTAGAAAACATTTCACAAGTAACAGCAATAACTTCTATGTCATACCTAAACCTTGTTTATTGGTGAATAGAATTTGTAAACTTGAATTTCCTCCATAAATCAGTCAGTGAAATGCTACTCATAATTCTGCTGATCTCAAATAGATTTAGTAATTAATTCAATATTTGTGTACTTGTGAAAGCAACGGTATTTCTAATAACTTGAAATTCAGCGTTATTAATCCCGTCTCTAGGGCCAGAAGACTGGTGCCTGCTTTTGGGAAAAAGAAGTGTTGTGCCAGCACCATCCAGGCTATGGGAAGGGCTTTAAGGGACAGCCTGCAAAAATATGTCACATTCCCTCACATCTGTATTCAGCAGGCGTGAGAAAACACTTTCAAGCATTCTAATTATTCTCCAGATATAATCCTATGGAGTTCCTGAATCACTGAACATTAGGAGTTGGAAGAGACCTTGAAAGATAATCTAGCCCGAGCAGGATCACATAAATCATGTAAGTTAAAACATATCTATGTCTCTTATAATGTAGACTGTCACAGATAAGGCATATAAGCAACGTTAATTCCAACCTGTAATGAAATCATACGGCATAGATACACTTGTGATTTAAACATTTCCAATCTCATATTTTTAATTCTCTAAGACACATTAGGTTTTCCTTGTCCCTTGCTTGTTTGAGATCCATACAGCTCTCACAGCCAGGCTTCCCTTCTAAATGGGAGCTTGCTCTCTCAGCTGTTCTCTCATGATGATTGACATGATAAATAATGAAGGTGAAAAAAAACTCAAACAACCAACCCCAACAAAAAGGCATGACCAAAAATCCAAAAGCCAGAAAAAATTTGGGGAGGGGGAGGAAGAGGGGGTGGGAGTGTTTTCCTGCCACTTAATACGGGTTCATTGACTTCCTGTCACAAGAGAAAGGACCGAATGTGGACACTGTGAAGGATTCAGATTCAGAATACCCAAACTCCAGTTTTTCACTGACACCTGTTCCAACATTTGATACATGACTGGTCCCTTCTCATGCGGCCAGAAGGCAACGCGATGAACACTTCTTCACAGCCATCAGTGAAATTGTCATATAACACCATTTCTCATCTGAACGTGTACCTTGAAAATGACCTCTGAAGACAGTCTGGACATATGATTAGAAGATTGCTATCCCAGCCAAATGATACCCCAAAAGCTGTTCTACTGTCACCTCTATCAAAACCCTCCATTCTGTTTGCCAATTATAATAGCAGAATCTATCACTCTTTTCAATTTTCATTATATCAGGAATTTACTTTGCACATTTTCTTCCTCTATGTAGTGCTTTAAAATTGTATTTCATTAAATGCTGTTTCTAACATAATTGAGAGCAATTCACTTCTAAAGTAACTGCTGACAGATGGATCCATTTATATCTTATCCATGATGTGCTGGGCTTCTTATCTTGTCACCTGTGTCTGGTGTTTGAGAATTCATCTTTTGTATTAGTAGCTTGAAAAGCCTCAGCTTGATACGCTGTATCAAGTGCGTTAATTTGGGCTCTACTCTCACATTCCTTCAAAACTGACGGCTGCCAAACACTTGGAGAAAACATCTTACTTTGTCTTCTACTTTGCAGTATGTCAATTTCAAAACTCCTCAAAGCAAACGAACTGCAGCTTCTTCCAAATCACACTAAAATGAATAGAAACACTCCTGTTGGCTGAAGAGGCTGTGAGTCAGCCCACAATTGCCTTAAATAGACTAATAACTTAATGTATTGTGGATGTTAAGTGCTTACACAATGCAGTCCCCCTTTTGTATAAAGACACATTTAGAAACTCCTCAAACTTCCATTTTAGCCTTCTTGTCCCTATTTCTCTCATATATCAGTGCATGATGTTACCGGCATATCATTTCATGTCACGCTGAATAATGCTTTTAAGAAAATATTTACATATTGCGTGCCCATTATTCTCCTTTATTTCCCTGTTTGTACAGTGTTAGCTTGGAAGGAGTGTGGGTACCTTGTACAAATCACTTCTCAGGCCCGTGACAAGAGATTGTGCCCACTCCAAGGAGTTTACTGCCTCAGCACTGCTTTCCATTCAATCTGTCCATTCCCTTCTGCCAAAGACATGGAGGAGAATCAAAGCGGAGGAAATAAATGGTCAGACATGTGTAACAGCATAATACGTGGGTGCTTGCAGCTGGCCCTGTGTGCTAGCCCAAGGAGAAAGTCTGTCTCCGAATAGTAAACGAGAGGTAATACGTAGGAGTAAATGATAATGAACCTTGACAGCGAGGAGAAATAACCTGTCTCGTGCACCAGGGAAGCCTGAGCCAGCAAAGGGAAAAATAAAGTGAATGGTGTGGCAGGCGATCCTGGCAGGAAGCTTCGTGAGCAGAGGGAAAGATAATTTATATCAAGACCCAGGAACAGCACAAACTCCAAGTGGAAGGTACGAGCCTAAAACCAAACCTCTCCCTTCTCTACATTTAGGAAGGACTGTATTTTAGGAACATCAAAGGAAAACAAACTTCCAGCATTACGAGTAGCTGGATAAGCAAGCACTTCAGACTGAAGGTTGCACATATCCCAGCAGAGCCTTCGGCAGCAAGGCCAGATGGAGCAGCACGGCATTTGTGCCAGAGTGTCATGGGTTAGAACATGTTTTTCTGGAGCTCTGGATCCATGAGTCAGTGTTACAGTCTCAGGGGATGGAAGAGAGGAAACTTCTGAAGCCACATCGTATGACCAAGAGTTTTGTGCAACAAGTAAGTCAACCTTTTTGTTCTCATCCTGGTATGTTGTTCACCTCCTTGAGCTAATGGTAAGAGCACAATCCTGTCCTATTTAGCTGTTAGCTGGACCTGTGTTTCTCCAGGTTGTTTGATGAAGTCTTGTAAGATGACAATGGATTCATTTCAGATATTGCCAGGGCTTATCCAGGAGAGGACAAGGTGCCAGCACCAGTCAAACACTGTCTAGCTCCTTGATTAGAAGCAAATTTTTGAAGCTGGAAATTTTCCCAACTGGTGTTTTCCATTTAATTTTCCTGTGGAAAGATTACTGAAAAAAAGCTGTTACAGCTGCTCTGATCATGTATTCCTGTTGCTTTAAAAATTAAGCTTATTCTACATACAGCACATATATTTCAGGCCTATATGCCTGATATAAATGTTCCTAAGGCATCTATGACCTCAGCAGAGAAATATCATGAGAGGGAATGTCAGAAACCAGCTAGAAGAAGGACAGGAGGCCTAAAGCTTTGAACAGCCTCATTAAAATATGTTTTTCTATGTTTGGCAAGATAATGAGAACTACCCCTTGATCCATTTTCCTGAAAGGAGCGATCAAGTGTTTTAGAGACTGATTTCATTCTTATTAATATTTTATTATTAATAATGGGAAACATCTAATGTTATGACTATGAAGACATGGATTTTTTTGTTATGGCCATGAATATTTACTTGAGAGGTAAAATTACCCTTAAACAGCAAAGTAGCCTACTATAGCACGTATGTGCCTGGATCATTTAGTTCTTGCTTCATGCATGCCTACAATAATGAAACATCTACATTACATTTGTCAAGCATACATTACCAAAATACTGTAGACACAATACTATGTGACCATTATTTCTGTCATGTGTCATTGTATGCTGTAAGCTTTCTTTCATTGATGAGAACAAATATGATACTTTATCATTCAAAGGAATTTCATCTATACCACCTCTTTAATTATCCATTGACATCTCCAGAAAGTAATTTAATCCAGCTCTTCTTCTCACCCCACACAATGACAAGACAAGTCACAGTTTGCATTATATTAGCCTTCAAGTCTTCTTAAAGATAAATAATGTACCCTGCAGGTTTACATTAGGGATTAAGTGTCTTCATTCTGAATAACTCTGGAAATAAATTAAATGAAAGGAAGCATAGCCTTTAGCTCTTTTTCTGGGTCTTCATTTCAGACTAAATTTTTGGATAGCACTTTTTTTTTGTCTATCCAGAACTAGACTGCAGTAGTAGTGCTCAAATATGTGTGAGGATAAAATGTAAAAACATCAGAAAACATTTTCCCTTGCCCTTCCCCTTTCCATTGTCTTAATATAAAGGTGAACATACTTCTCAATAATCTCAGAATTTTGAGTCATTTCTCAAGACCTTGACTACTTAAAGAACTTAAAGTTCTTAGTTCTGCATATGAGAACCAGTACTTACTTTGTGATGGGACATCCACATGACTCCTACTTTTGAAAATGTCTGCTCTACAACCTAATGCCCTCATCACTGGAATTCAGTGCCAAATAACTTGTGACCATTGCAAGCTATTTTACATCTACAATGTCTGAAATATATGAATTAATTTTCAGTTTTATATGCAAGTTATAAATGCTTATTTTTAAGCATAGAGATATGGAAGTCCAGTTAAAATACTTCCATTTTTCCTATAAAAAAAAAGGATAATGTACAATTAGGGGAAAAACATTTTTTTTAGGTTAGATAGTTTTTATCAATAGTCAACCAACAGCAAAGGAAGGCACAGTGTGAAGCCAGAAATGTTTCCTTTCATACTGCTTAGCAAGAGAAGACATAATTCCTTTGTTTACATATGTGATATTTTCATGCTTATATTCTTGAGACTTCTCAAAAAAATTGGGCAGTATAAGGGTGACTTCCAAATCTTTCACTCCAAGTTGGATTTGATATGTCTTTTTTTTTTCTTAGCTTTCCTTGGTTAGGGTGTTTTATTTGAATTATTGCTGTTTTGTTTCATGTTACGACTAAGTAGTCTTTTAGTATTAGCACCTGAGCATAAAAAATCAGAATTAGTAACTGTTTCACTTGACTTAAAGCATTATGCCAGACTGTTAAAATAGTCAGGGATACCTCAGCTGTAGAAATTAGGCGCTAATTATGCAACCTATGAAAGATTTAAAAACTAATTGTGTTTTTTCTCAGGTCATTGTAGTGTGTGACACCACTTCATTCACTGAACTTAGGCTGTTCTTATGGAGTGACTCATACAGAAAAGGGTATAGCAGCTAAAAAAAAGAAAACAGTTGAAAAAGAAAAAAATACACTTTGTGATTTAGCAGCCTACCTGGAAACAGAAAACAGAATACTGTTTAGTTTTATGGCAGATGAGGACAGTTGTTTTCTTGGTCTGTGAATATATATCTAGATATATATCTCACTGATTTAGCAGAGGAAGGTAATAACTAGACCTGACTGCAGGAAACAGTATTGATATATTTTCCTGTCTTTTTAAAATGGAAATTGTGTCACTCCCACTGGGAGATTTTTCGTTATCTAGCCTGCAACCTGTCCTTTTCCTTTCGCTATTTCAAGTCTGCATGCGAAAAAGCAGCAATGCTGGTTATGTCTCACTGCCTGGAGGGATTTACACAAGTAGAAAGAGAAATTTACACTGATGTTACACTGATGCCTGTTCCTTTTCCCCATTTGCAGCAGTCACTGGTGCACATGCCTGAATATTCTGCTTGGGTAAGGCATTAATTCCCTTCCTTCATCAAGCGAAGCTGCAGCAATGGACTTGTGCCTTGGATAGATTAGAGCATATTCAGCCATACTCCCTCCAAAGAAAACTTCCATCCAGAAGAGCTGTGAGCAGATTTATCTGCAGCAAAAGGGCAGTGAGACACAGTAGGGTTTGGCACAGCCTTCAGCAGACCTATGTGTCAGCAGAATGGTTGTCTGGTTACTTTTATTAAATGTGTTGGTGTTCACCAGAATGTGGGAACAACCTCCACACAGAGTAGCAGGCAAAGGTAATCTCAGAATGAGGTGTTTCTTTCTTATACTTATCCCTTCAGATAATCTTGCAATGACAGCATACTAAGAGAGAGAAAAAGGGCTGAATAAATGCAAAAATAATTTTGCTTCATCTAGAAAAAAAGCCTTTGTTTTTCTTCCCTTAAATGTTGCAAGCAGGTGGCAACTGCAGCTGTCTGCAAAACTTATCTTACTCCCATGAAGAGGGGTTGTTTTTTTTAAACATCCCCAAAGAGAGATTTTTCCAATTTTGAGGTGGTTCTGACTTGCAAGAAATACCTTTTAAAAGAGGATAGACAAATTTAAAAAGAACAACAAATCCATGCAAACACATTTGGTAAAAAACAGAATTTAGATTGGAGAATCCTACCACACCCTGTCAGATTCAGGCTTCTGCCCATAATTTCCAAACTCTCCATTGGCTGATAAGGTGCAGGAATTAAAAGTCTTCATGGATAGTGAGATTTCCATACTTTCAAGGTCACAGTAGATTGAAGGCACATTATTTTAATGAGAGAACAGGGCGCTGTCACCTGTTGCCCCACAGGCAGTGGCTTGTCTTGGGGCTGGAGCTGAGTAAGGAACTCTGATCTGTACTCTTAACCATGAACTGCAGATTCATATTGAAACAAATCTTAAAATTCCTACAGCAATGTACCCATATGGAGATTAATGATTTTATATGCACCTTTAAGCAATTGTGGAAATTTCTAGGCCAAGAACTTATTCATATGAAATTGTGATAAAGCTCTGAACATGAATTGAAATTTGAAAAGTGCAGCTTTTGCCTGCCTTTCAAAAAAGGCACTTTATTTTCACTCTGCACTTAGTAATCCTAAATGAAAGTACAAGTGAAATCGAAGGGTAACTGCGGACGTCGTTTTACGTGGTTCTGGGACTGCGCAAGTTGTCTGCTGCAATCTTTTCATGCTTTTATCTATAAAAACCTTGCACAATAAGGTGGATGTGGGTAGGTAACAAGACTAATGCCCGAGACAACTCTTTCCCTGGGATTTGACAAAGAAATGAGCTGGAATGGTGAGACTGTTGTGTATAAATGGTGCCCTCATGTAGGTTTGCCACTTCTCTCTCAGTTCTGTCTTCAAGCCGTCTCCCTTTGTTATCTGATGATTCATTTTAATTTTAAAATCACAAACATGAAGTCTTTACTTTTCTGCTTGTCTGAAAAGTACCTTGCAAACCCGCAGGGGTAAATATTAGTGATTAATACTTATTCAGTAACCTTGTAGTTGTTGGCCTTAGTGTTGACTCTGTTGGCTTGTGCAGGTACTGGCCATGAAGCTGGCATTAAAATTATTTCCTCTCAGACATCAGGGTAGTGTCACACAATGTGTGTAAAGTAGCATGTGGGTATGCTTGATTTGAGCTACAAATGGAGTAATTCAGTTTGCTCTGATTTTTTTTTTTTCCTGAGGCTTTCAGAATGTCCTTCACTCCCATGAATATAAACGTGTATCACAGAATGATCAAATTAATTGGCTCAGGGATTCAGGTAAACATGACTGCTTCTCCCTGTGCTACATGCCCATTGTCCCTGGGTGGTTTTTCCCTTGGTTCCTGCGATGCTGGGACTCACAGCCATGTTTGAATGCTGCTGTGGATGTGTGGTGAGGCCATCTCAGTGTATCACCTCCAGCACCAGGCTGCGGGGCTGCTCTCCTCACACACCTCTGGAGTGTCCACTTCCTTTTCCTGGTCTGAATGTTCAGTTCTGCTATGCAGCTCCTCACACAGCTCTAGATGGACCTTTTTCTACCCGTAGCTTTCTGCCTCCTTTGCCATGCCCACTCTATAAATGACACCAGGCTTTAAGAATGGAGGACAAACCTCTTTCAAATCACCATCTTTGTTATAATTAGCAGTGAAAACTTTGTTTTAAATAACAAATGCTCTTCTGCAAACAACCTTGATGACTAAATAAATAAAAAAAAAAGTGGGGGTAGCCGTTAAAAGTAATCACTAAAAAAATTAATTACACCCAACTACTTTGTGGAAACCCCCAGTTTTCATATTCCAGTTACGTGCCATTGAATTTCCCTCGACTGTACTCTTTGGGTTAATGCTAAAATGGATGATTCCTTAGCTCGCTTTTTCTCCAAACAAACAAAAAATTTGATCCTTTTAATTCCAGTTAAAATTAATGGAATTCTGGGGGGGGGGGGGGGGAAAAAAGAAAAAAAAAAAAAGGGGC